>JAIPRK010002645.1:0-15602 GCA_025469195.1 Chaitophorus viminalis | reverse complement strand
CACAAAAATCACAAAATCCTGAGATTTTAAAATAAAACCTATTGATTCTACATATTGTGTACACGGTACATTTTAATAGGTAATAAACTCAATTTAATAAACACATTTGATGTTTCCTTTGACCATTGAATTTTAAAATAACTTAGAAAAACAATTTTTGATTATTTATCAATTTTACCAGTCAATAAATTATTATTTAGGTATAAAGTCAGAAGTTTTACTATTACCAATATTGTAAAAACCGGTACAGAAAATTTGGAAGAGCTAATTTTGATATTGGGAGTGCTATTACACAGCCATACAGATACCTACAGCATACAGGATACAGGGATAAAGCAATAATGCCATATCGATACTAAGGTGTAAGGTCATATTAATTGGTACTTTTGGAGGGTATGATAGATGATTGTGGGAAGATGGTGATGTGTAATCATTAAACCATCAATAATAGTGAAAAAAAAACATCAAAAAAATTACTGTACCTACACATCCAATTGAATCGTCGCATTAGTAATTAAGTCTTCTACGGTTACACTTTGAACAATTAATTATAATGACTACGAAAATAATTAGTTAATAATTAAATACAACCGTCTAGATATCGTGCCTAGGTATTAAGAGTCAACAATTCTTATTATCAGTACAACTGCCCGGCTAGCTCAGTCGGTAGAGCACGAGACTCTTAATCTCGGGGTCGTGGGTTCGAGCCCCACGTTGGGCGATCAAGTTTTTGCATTTTTTTTCTTCCTTCGCGTCACTTTTTCTCACTTTCCTTTCTATTCTCCGCGAGGACGTTTCGACGGTGCAGATGAAAAAACCTGTCGGCTACTCGCGTCAAATATTTTATCAACCCCGACCGAGAAAAATGAGATCGATAAAACGGATTTAAACGGATAAACGGATACGCGTGGGCGAGAGTAGAAGAGAAAAAACACCGCTATAGAAAATAATAATTACGTCGTCGTCGTCGGGCGAAATCACATTTACGCTCTAGTACTCTACAAGAAAAGGGCCGCCCGGTATACGAGCGCGTGAGAATGCGTATAATTATATATACGTTTTGTGTAGGGGTTGTAGAGCTTTTTTATACATTTATTTTTTTTTTTTTTTACCGTTGGGCCTAATAAAATAATACCGAAGAAAATATAATATATAATGACAATGATAATAATAATACCATTTTTGTTGGGGCCGCGATCGGCATCGCACTATATTGCCGCGCGTAATCACTCCGAATAGGTACACATACAATATTATATTATTTGTAGTTTGTACGTAGCGTATAATACATATTATATGTAGGTGTATACCTACTACGCTTTCATCGTTCGACCCTGTCACGGTCGACGGTGTATACGCGAGCGGGTAAAGCTTAAAATACAATATAATAACATCATTCGGTTATTGTTATTATTTTCAAGTGAGGCGGCGGGTCTGGTCGCCTTGTGAAAATAATAACAGCGGCGGCTGGGAGTTGCAATAAATAATGGCAAAACCGTTCGTGAGCTGCTCCGGGAAGACGACGACGACGATGTGTGGGGCACGTGCGTTCGTGGGGGAGGGGGGGTGGAAGGATGAAAAGGATCGGTTTAGTACGGGTCGTCGATAAGCCTATATGCACACGCAGACACACAATCGTAGCGGTGGATATTATACAGTTTTCGTCGCGCCGTTTGCGTGCAAGGTACAACATAATATACGTATACGTTGGTGAAGGGTTGATGACGTCGACAGGACATTGTCCGACGTGTACCCGAACGAATACGGAATAATAATAATAATAATAATAATAATAATAATATATAACACGCGGTAAAGTGATGTATTACTACCACGGTTACGGTGTATATTTATACATATAGGTACCTATACCTATATCTGTATCAGCATGTCGTCGCGACGGGTTCCGGATGATAATATAGTCCCCGATCGGACTAGGACTTTGAATCCCGGCATACGCATGATAATAATGATAGTAATAATAATTTATAGCGAAAACCCTGTTTGGAATTTCTTTGTCTCGGAGTACAGCGATAATACTTACGCCTTATAATACGCAATTATTTGAGATTTTTTTTGAGTTAACGAGGTTTCGACGATATTAAACCTCGTGCGTTTCATCAAACGCGTGGTGAACTCAAATTTGAAATATGCCTTGTCGTTACACGCTTAGTATAACGCGGCAGGTGCTCAGGTATTTGTCCAGGTTGTATACCTAATTATTAAAATTAAAATTAAAATTTTTCTTTTTCTTTATTTAGAACGTATGAACATTTTATAAAAAAATTACTCATCATCGAAGAAAAATGTTCGATGTGGACAATTTCTTTGACTACCCTTCCAAAACAGATACAATTCTCACGACGGCGTGCGACTGTATTTAAGAGTGAACATTTAGAAAAAAAGCTTCTAGAATTCTTTCGAGCGCTCGAGCGTATGATTGTGCGCGAATCGCGAAGCCGATAAAGCACGCACGTGCATAATATACCATTATAATATTTATTATCTCTGCGCGTACAGACGCGAGTTTTCGCGTGGACCACCGTGTACAATGAGCGGTCATGGAGAAGTTCATGTGCGTTCCGAGCACGCCGGTTATCGTCATCGTCGTCGCCATCCGTTTACGTACCGTACGCATTTATGTTATACGCACACCTATATTATGTAATACGCGCTCGTGATGTAAGCCTGAAGCCGAAGGACGACGAGGGTTCAATCGAACTTGCGCGCGCGTATATAGTCCGGTCCTAAGTCTTTTCGCCTCCGCAGCCATCCATACCCACCCGCCGACATACGTGTCTATGCGTATAAATATAATTACGTCAAACTGCAAATTATTTATACATATATGCCGTATTACGCGCGCAAGGGCGCAGCCGAGGAGACTATACGGGCCGTACACCACCGGGTTTAACGTCGAATATTCGCTCCTATGCGAATCCTAATCGCCGTCTTATATATGCACCGGGATACACACACACACACACACACACACGCGCGGGCGCGCGCGCGCATATATATTATGTAAACGAGTAGACGTGTAATACGCATAATATACAATGCCGTGCGTTCCATATAAATTATAATGTATTATACACATAGATTATTGATACACATATATGTGATATTATTATATATAGGTATTGTATACATATATCTATAATTATTGTACGTTCGCATATTGTGTACTGCACCACTGAATTTATCCCTGAATACAACTAGCACGGTTTGATACAGGTACACGACGATATAGAATAATTTGCGTTGTACATTCGTATAAATAATTACATCAATGTACACGCGCATTGAAACCTCCATAAAAACCATTTACAAGACGAATTTTTCTCATACAATCATCAATTTTTCATTAAAACCATTTTCCACTTTACAAATTAATTTTTTATTGTAAATATTATATTCATTATACATTACATTTTAAATTTTTGTAGTATTATTTGCGGTCATATATCATATAATATGTATTTGTATACCTATACTAACATTTTATACTATCGTTAATATTGTTCAATATTTATTTATGTACAGCAATAATATTTTTGTTATTAGTTTTAGGTTACATAATATCATTATTTATTTGCGTACATTTCGCATACACCGGTAAAACTAGACATTTTTTAGATTATACATTTTTTTTTGTAAGCAAAATATATATTTTACAAACTTTACGAATCCGTTGCCACCAAATTCGTTAATTAGATATTTAACTAAATAATAATATAGTGTACATTTTATTATATGACGAACTAGATATAGTGAGTGAAAGAGAATGATAAAGAATGATAGAGAATGATAGAGAGAGAGAATGAGAGAGAGAGAGAAAGTACCGTAGTCGCTGCAGCAGTTAAACGAGACGACTATGTACGTCGTTTGGATTAATGACCACCGAAACACTGGTGTAATATTATTATGTAGGGCCTATCTGTTGACTGATGAATGGATAACAAACCCGTGCTATCGGCGTGCAAACGAACGGCGGCGTATTAACAATATTATTATTACTATTATCATTATTATGACACGACGTCGAAATTTATTGGCTTGCTTAATCCCGCCGAGCCGTATTGTATTGTGCACGCAAAGGATAGTTCATATAGTCATAGACATATTATGTACAATATATACACGTACATTCATATATGTGTGTGTACACTGTACACGGTTACAGTGCAGTAAAGGTACATAGGTAATAATAATATAATATTTTGTGAATACGATGATGATGTAGAGAGACGAGGAAGATTTGTTTATTTCGGACGAACCGCGCACGCCGTGTTTTGCCGGAGTGTTAAATTTCGTTACATAAATCACGATGTTTATTACATGGCTTCTTCTTTTTTGCGATTATCGTTAAACCGAACGATATAAATATAATAATGATATTATGTAATATACATATTACCAGCTGTTGTTGGTGATTCGCATGCATTATGTTTTTTGATTTAATGAATAGTTTTCTGTTTTTTGTTTTTTTTTTTTTTTTTTGTTTTATACAAATCATATAATATTATACAATACTTTCTTTTAAGTTTTTCACAATATGTATTCAATTTACTATTAAATAATTATCAATACCGATATATTGTATCACAAAGTTCGCTTCTCCACAACGTTAATAATATTGTAACGTTAGAAGGCACACATCCGTATTATATATTTAATAAAATAAATAACTTATACATATGAAGCAGCTGCGTTTTAAGCTAGGTGTATACTATAATACCGTATAAATATAATAAATACAATATAGTATCAGCGCCACTGCTATATATATATATATATACAATTCGTCCTTCATTCCAGCGAATAAAATATATAATAATATCCATGTGTTGCTTTGTTACTATTTATTGCGGATTTCCGTGCATTCTCACCCCCTTCCCCGCCTACCTCATCCACTGATTCGCTTCGTCCGTGCTCATCATTGTTAAAACGTTTGTTTTTATTACGTGCAATGTTCGTGTATTTTTTTTTTTAATTACGCGTTTGTACAACGTATACACACACACACACACACACACACATATATATATATATATATTATGTGTACGTATACGTAATGGTCATACTATATGGTCGTTACTTATACATTTATACGCGTCTGTACAACGCCATTAGCTGGTAAAGTTTGAGCGGTAAACAGATGATGGCACATGCGCACGTGTTTTCCGCAAGTTGATTTTTTCAAACTCAACCTAGTCACAATACATTATAACATGTTATTATAATACGTGTATATGAATGTACGTAGGGAAATATTCATAACTTCGAAATATTCCCTTCCTCCTAACCAATTTTTTACGGCGTTATTTATTATTCCATATCGTATGTTTTATCCATGTCCATGTATAATCATTTCACCGTTAGTAACAGGTTCAAGTAGTATGATATAACAACGGTCCTAAAAACACCTAAACGTAAACGATCTTAGCGTCATAACATCAATCAATATTTTGATATAACTATTTTATATTATTATAATTATTTGTTTATATAATATAATCAATCGCGCGCATAGTAGACTTCTACAGACGTGTTCAGTAAAATGCAATCCTATTTTCCAACAGAAAAATCAAATTGAATCATCTAGAGTTTAGTAGCTACCCATTAAAATAGTAACCATTGAATCGTTATAAAGGGCCGCAGACTGGAAATCAAAAGCTGGTTACTATTCTAAACCCTTTCAGCTTCCAATTCCATTGTACAGGCAGTTTAATTTTTGGGGTTTTTTTATTTTTACTTTTGTTCCTATGGAACGATAAATAACCCGAAAACCGCGCCACGAACACCCAAATATATATAGTTTATTCGTCATGACCCATTAAATATACGCGTGATAAGAACAATATGTACACAAGCAGAGAAGGGCAATTGTTTTGATTGCGAAAAGTTTATATAATTTATAGAACGGCATGCGATTAAGTTTGAAAAAAAAAAAACAAAAAAAACTGACAACAGTAATTTAAGCTCCGAGGTAATAGTTTAATAGCCAGCTGATTAAAATTAATCATATATATCACTGATAGACAGTGGCGTAGCATGAAATTTAGTGGCCTTGGGGCCTACAAAAGTTGGAGGCTCTTTTTAACGTTAAAATTAAACAGTGATTCTATGAGGTAAAACAATGCATCTAAAGGTACCTGTATTATTTTAATGCTTATAAATATTTTTTTATGTTATGGTATAGGTCCTGTGGCCCCCCAACTTGGACTTAACTTGGAGGCACAGGGCCTGGGCCCCGGTGGCCCCAGCCTAAATACGCCACTGCTGATAGACTATCAGTATTAATGTATTATGCATGTTTGAGGGGTACTCAACATTTTTTTTTGGTAAAAAGGGGTACGGTGTCTATAAATGTTTGAGAACCCCTGCTCTATACATATACCTACGATCTACTTATTTGATACTTGACAATAAATGTTATTAGTTATCAATAAATAGTTGCAAGTGCTTGCGCTAATTAGAGATATTTGAATTGTATGTTTTGATTTCTAGTGACATGTCTTGTTAAAATTCTTGACATACAAAATATTATTTATGAACTGGTTTAGGCTTTGAATTGGTGTATACGTCATGGTGTTTTTTTATTCCGATATATCTATGAGTTTGGTATAGTGACATTGCGCACCCAAACCATCTTCGGATGGTGAGTTCACGTGGTGTACGTAATATCACGATTTCATATATTTTAATATTCTGACCTGTATTTATATATTTATAGAGTTGACTTCGTGAATGTATAAACATTATATTAAATTATAGTAGTTGTGAGCTAACCTATTTTTGTTCTGTCACTCGTCGATAAGTACTATAACATTCTATTCTACAGAATTGATGAGCTCGTTTATTTTGTTGTGTATTCTGTACGACAGAACGTTACTTTTTCTTTAATGGAATTCTTTCTGGTCTTTTGTTTTACTTTTTATATGGCGTATAATTGGTTTCTACGCATTACTTATTTTCCATCCGTATTCTTTGTTAAAGTTTTCTAGGAACTTCTAGTTTTATACTGACAATGAAAACTCTTCTTATTTAAAATTGTCTCCTTGTTCTGGAAATTCCATCTGCGTTATTGGATTAATATTACGGTTCACGGTAATAGTATTATTCATATTTTAGACTAGGAGACGTTGTCTTGTTGGACAACATAGTATTTTGCTATCATATCAGGTTGATTCCTCTTTCTTTTTGATTAAATTTGAAACTTATAAGGCTTTAGCTGTTGTTTAGAAAAATAATTCTAAATATTCCTGTTGATTTGTAGAAGAAAAAAAATGTTATTTTTCCAGTTGATTAATTTTTGGTAAAGCGGTTTTCATTTTTCCTTTTTTTCTTTTCGAAAAGCCGGAGAGTAATAGTGCACCTCACACCTAGCATCGCAGTGCTCTCGTTGCAAACGACTTTTAAAACAAGTATTCCATTACTGTCCGTCGTCGTGATCTCAATACGGAAACTGCTTACATACCGCGAGGATATATTTTTTTTTCTGTTTTATCCTAACGCGACTTTTCCGAAATAAAATCTTAACCTAAACCGGATCAAGGAATTAAATTCTTGTAATGCTGCATGTGATATTAACTCACGCGTTTTATATCCGTAAGTATACACGTGTATATATATATACTACAAATATAACACTACGCCCGCGAGGTAAATGATAATTTACGGGGTAACTTATCACAGCAAATCTCCGGTTTTCGTAGACTACTTTGCGTTTTAATACCCAGCGACGATGACAACGACGACGACGACGGTGACTATGCGCAAAGACGGCTCTATACATATATATATATATACCTAATATATTATACATATATTTACATGGAAATCCTGGCCATCAACACGACCCCCGCCGACCCGTTTTGTATAAATGTGTATACAAACATAAACGCGCCTGGACCATTTCTATATATAGTAAAATATAATCTCGGGAAATCCCTGTTTTGTAAAATCCTCAGATTTATCCCATTAAAAAAATAATAAAATAAAAATAACTAAACCCACCCGTGTAGTTAGAGGTTTTACCTACTTTTTTTTTCGTTTTCCCTTCTATTCCACCGATTTCTTTTAAAAACTTGGCAAATTCCTTGTGCCTTAAACATATTTTCTCTTTCTACCTGTATTTATTTTAATTTTTTGTTATTTTTTTGCCATCATCACGCGCTCATGACGAGTAAGTACATCATGACAGTATCACTATTGTATTTTTTGTATACCCAGTACAAACACAGCTGCACCACGAATACTCCTCCGCAGAAACTTCATTTTATCAATAAAATATGACGGCGCGTCGTCGTTAAATAATAACTTTATTCTTACCGTAACAATGACGATTGTGTCACTGGTTATTATTTCTAATAATATTTTTACTGTATATTATTATCACTATTATTTTTGTATCGCAAATCGCGCTCTGCTCACGTGAGCGCGACGGAGAAAATTCATCGGTTTTCCGCTAGAGCTATTCGTTTTCGTGGGTCTCAATTTGGTCGTATATCGAAGAAAGTTTTGAAAATAAATAATACAACTCACGCGCGACGGGTGACCCTATGACGGGGAAATGGTGAGGAGCGACAACTCAGCGGCAGTTGTTCGTCAAAGTTTATTCGACTGTTTCGAAAACTTGCCGTCGTTGGCGATGCTGGTATAATATATGAGTAATATTTATACACATTCAGTTGAATAATAATATCATTCGCCGTGCCAACTTTATACACTCTACTTTTTTTTCCCTCCTCGTCGTCGCCTTCGTCACCGTTATCATTATCCGCTAGACATGCTGCAGGTACTTACGTGTATACAAATACACATACAGGTACACTCAGTAGCGTATTCTAGGGGAAAGGGGAGGTTCCCGGGTTTTAACCCCCCACCCCCAGAAAAAAAAAATGTTCAAGAATCATGAACGCTCTAGGTAGGTACAGAGAACATTAATTTATATTATATGTTTTCAATGTTTGTATAGGTACGTTAAACTTGGGTTTAATTTGTGATTATTTTAAAAAGACGTTTTTCTTTTTCATTATAAAAAAATTTATATTTATAATAATTAATAATCATGGAATAATATATTTCCTCTCGTGTTGTGTGTTTTCATAATATTATAAATTTAACTATTTTTTCGGACCCCCCCCCCCTACAAAATACTTGAAAATACGCCACTGGGTATACTTAAATATGACAAGCACGTCTAGCACGTGAACCCGTTCACACCTGTACGACGTGTGTGTGTGTGTGTGTGTGTGTGTGTGTGTTTTTGCGTCTATGCATGGACGGGTGCTATTCTTGTTTTCGACTCGCGTACAACGACCCGCAAGGGACTCGCACAGTTATATCATATAATATATATAGTGTATATGCATACCTACCAAAACGGATCTATACACACATAAGCGTAACTATATATTATGTATATGCCTTATTATATACCTTTACATCACGCGCGTGTACTGCGGAAAACGAAGGGTACGATTACTTTTTCGCTCCATGTTATCCTATTTCTCGCCGTCGCATATAATTATATCATCATCATCATCATCATCATCATGGTCGATATTGTTTAAGCTTTTGTTCACTCGCGATCGTTCAACATATTACACGTCGCGGTCGTTCCCTGTGTTATAATATTATCTATACGTACGTCAAAATATCGTCGCTTTACATAATTATATTGTAATCATCATATTATTATAATTATTAACACTGGTCGATTAGGCCGACAATGGTCGACGAGATAAGCCTTGCATAACCAACCAATTGTCAAGTTTCGGGAGACGAGTGAGGATGTAGGTACATAATATTATATACCTATTTTCAATTCGATATTGTTTAGTAGGTAACAGCTTATCATATTCCATCATCGTTATTATTATATTATCATCATCAAAACTATTATTATTATTATTATTATGTTATGCCACAGGTACCACGAGAAAGATTTTGGGTGTGCATCATTAATACGATTAATAACATTTTTTATTGGACATAATATTATGATGAACCAATCGTACAGCTGCAATACATTTCTAATTTCATTCCATTTTCCGACTGAACTATAAGATCTCACAAAGTCACATCGTATATATAATATAGTCTTCCCATTTCGTTCTCTATTAATCATACGAATAATCAAACACTTGTTTATTATCATATTGTACACCTAATGTATGCGTATTGCAATGTAATATTACATTATACATTATGTATCGCACACGTATCCATACGTACATATATCATATAATTATTATATTATACTGAATCAGCAGCGCACTGATTATTTGTTTTCTACATTTCTATAAAGAACAAACAATTTATTCTAAACTCATAATAATGAAAATTTTAAATATTAAAAACTATATTTGGCACCAACCCAACGTGTGATGTAGCCGACTGCGTATAATTTAATGTTTTTCATAATTAAATTTTTTTTTTTTTTTTAATTCAAAACTAAAAATAGGCTGCCTATATTATATATATATATATATATATATATTATATATTATTCATTCAAGTTGATAGATTTGATTTTTGCTATTTTTATTATTCCAGTAAATTGAAACACACGCACCGTTGTAATATTATACAACTATGGTATGTAAAAAATAAGTGTTGGATTGGAATATAATGTACGCGATAAGAGAATATTAAAACAATAATGTTTATTTGCTCAGCATGAAAACGCTTTTGTTGAAAAGACAATCTTGAATCAACTACACGTTATGCAATAATTCTGGATTATATACAAGTTGATATCAAACGACGATTTTCGAAATATTTATGACGGCGGGATATACGCGCGGATATAGTCCCTTTTCGTTTCCTGTTACTGCGCAGTATAAATGGTCGTTATATTGTGTTCCTAGACGTTTCTCCTCGTAAATTCGATTACACATAATACCTATACTAAATCACCGAAATTAATATTTGTGGATAAATTATACATTTATCAACTATTTCTCTTCAGTAATCTAGCTATATGGTGGTTGAATGTACATACCAACGCGTAATACGCAACGACAGCTAACTATTATACAATATAATATTATAATAAGGTCTTGCACAAACAGCCGGAACATCATATTTAACCTCCATCAACACTATATTACGAAATTGTATAATTGCAATTATGACCACACGCAATCATTATATTTTAAACACTGCTATAAACAATAAAAAAACAATATAAACCTATCCATTCTAACTAGACCGCAGCTATATTTGGTTGTTAACAAAATGCACAGAACGACTCTTTTAAGATGGTATAAAAATATCTTCATTGTACAATACATGCGTAATAATAGAATGAAAAAAAAAAAAAAACAACCCATTCGTCGAATTAATCATTTGATGTTAAGTGCGATACGTCATATTAATATGTACATAATGTAATGCGTAAATTGCACTGAGTTATGATTAACATTTCATTCGTTTATGCATAATGCATTATTACACAATAATTATAAGTGTTATATAGTTATTATAAACTTAAGGATATATATATTTTCCTTTACGGTGGTGTATCTAGAATTTCCCATCTGTGGATGGACCGTTTATACAAATAAGAACATTGTATTATAATAAATAATGTAAACTTTCACAATTACATTTTCATTCCACGGTGAAAAGTAATAGGTATTGAAACGGTTTATACATAATTCCATATCATAATAATAATATGATTTCAAATAGCATAATATTATATATACATCGAATATAAAATAAAACTTCAAGGATACGAATACTCCTGCAGGACGTATGTCATTGGAGTATATATTTTTATATTTTTGCAGAATTTAGTGTCAAAACAGCAAGATATTCAATTTATATTGTCTTATAGAAGAGATGTAGGATGATGAGAGCATGAATTCAGAATTTGATGTGACCGATATTCTCATTTTATCGCCAGCGGGCTGCTATTATTTTTATTTTATTTCGGGTGTATTGATATAGTGTAATATACCTACTACATTCGAGCTCAACTCAACGATCTGTAAACACAATCAATATTTGCTAAGCACACGTGTGTTTAATTTAATTTTTAATTTATACTTAATATACTCATTACAAGTGACGTATGTTAAAATCTATACGATATGAGTCGATATCTATTTTGTCACTGTACGTTTATCAAAGTCCTCTCGTATTCATCGCAAGACAAAACTACAAAAGATTCCGCTTAGATTGAAATAGTTCATTACCTAATAATACATCTACATTATATACATATTTACCATGTATGTAAATGCGTTGAAAATAATATATTTATATCTGTTGGCCAAAATGCATACACAATCATTTATACCGACGGAAATGTGACAAGGAAATCGTGATGGAATCGAGCGTCTGTCTGTTATTGGAGTGTTTGGATAACGCTGATCAATAAAAAAGTATTACGTTTAAATAATAGATGCCGATTAAATGGTAAACATGAAAACAATTGCCAGCGAAGTTTTCAATATTATTAAATTCCTCAATAGTTGAAATAATCCATAACTTGAAATATATTCGCGATCATATTTGAATACGTACCTTTAACCTTTACTATACCTAGGCCAGTTCAACAAATATATTAATAGATATATGAATACATAGGTTTAATCCATTTATAACAACCAGATTACAATGAATTAATGAACGGAAATCGATGAACGTTTTTAAGAATCACCGTAATAGACGAAATAAGAAATACTGTTGTTTATTTATCAAAAATATGGTATTAAATATGGTTATTGAGAGTAAATAGATTCAATAGAAAACAATTACACATAAATAAAGAAACGTATTATATAGACAGCAAATTGGTGTAAACATCTTTACGGTGCTCCAACAGTTTTTAATTAAATTATTAAAAAGAGTAATTAAACAAACTGTGTGGAATTTAGGAGCATCCCGGTAAAATTGTGTGAAATAGATTTATGCTTATTTATATGCATATTTTAAAACTAATCACTAAACAATTTAATAATGCAAATATATTCCATTTAATAATTTTAAATTAAGCGACTTCTTTTCATTCGTTTCAAACTCTTAGAAAGTCATTTGATTAATTTGTATACGCTTCAGAAACGATAGAGTTGATTTAATTTAAACTGTAATACCATAATGTTATAGTTTCATACTATGAAATATATATATTATATATATATATCATTTATGTATACATATAAATTAATCGATACAAATAAATTATTATAAAAAAAATAGCTAAACAATGAGAAAAATCGTGGAAACATTTTACCAGAAATGATTTGTGCCGTGTACAAATGGTTTTTACAAGAACTTTGCTTATATTTAAATAAATACATAAATATATTATATACAATACAGTATCGTCAATTTTTTATTCAATTTTTATAATAATATGTAATTATATGTATTTTGTATGAAAATTGGTACTTGAAAATGTACACACAATGTCATAAGTATATTTCATTGTTGCGTGTATAGTATATCAAGTGGGGTATATTCAATTAGTTTTATTAAAATGAAAACGATATATACAACTTTACTAATTATTTTTTAACGTTTTTCAGTATACTTTATTAGGTACGTTCAATTTTATTGTAAACATTATTATATTATTAAGTATGCCCTATTAGCGTTCGTAATATTGAATAATCTGAATTTATTGATATTTTTGTGCATTGTTATCATCAGTGACTACTATAAAATCAATGAAAAAAACCTTTTTAAAAGTAAAAACAAACAAATAACGAGTGAGCATACCGGGTAAAATATAATTAAAATTATTAATTATATTATATTTGGTGAGTTGAGCATGAATATGAACAAGTATGGAAAATAACTTTCAGTGAAAGGCAAAAAGAAAAAAAAGCAGGTAAAATATAAACAATATTAATACTTTTTAATATAACTTTCTTTTTAGTTCTACAACTTCTAATCGCGTAATAAAACGCGAAGAACACACTGTATTTTGATGTTCTACCTCTTTGCTGTTCCATTATAATTATAATTATTATTTTTAGCTCGAATAACAGAATTTCAGGATCCTAATCACAATGACCCGGGTCAGAATAAACACTAGCCCTGGGTACAAATATATATATGCAACCGTTGTTTCTGCCGGTCATATGTCAGTTTGAATGTAAATTCTACCTTTGAAAACGCTGAACAAATATCGTTATGGCCTCTTCTACAGTATATTGCTCTACTTTCATCCCTGCCACGTGCCATGACCCATTCTTCACCGGTAGGTATGGTACATAAACAATCATCGAACGCGAATAAACAACAGCAAGCTAGATTTTATATTTTTCCTTCTAGACCGGTTAACAGAGCATAAACCAGCGTGCTCTATCTCTCTATCTACGTGTCTATCCTCTCCTTCGTTCTCTTATTGTCTATCTATCTCTCTTCTTTTACTCCATGCACAATGTTTTAGGGCGTATTATATTATTAGAAATTATTGCCCCGGGGTCTCAAAGTGCGGCGGAGATCGAGGACGTTGGAGGAATGGGAGGAAGGTCGACGGTGGCGTGGAAAAAGAAGGAGAGGCATGAAGAAAAGGACGATGGAGTGGTAGTGGTGGGTTCATATTGAAAGAAAACATCCCTTGTTGACCCTTTCGACTAACGAGATCCTCGCCTGGGGGCTGCTTTATTTTCACCCTCCCCCACCCTATAGTTATTTAGGTCCTCTTCCTCTACCTCTATAATATATATATATATATATATATATATATATTATATTCTTCTCTTCACCTATCTCTCATAACTTCTTCTGATCCTCAAATTCTCCCCAAGTCTCCCGACGCCTGTTTGTTGGTTATTTTTATTATTTATTTTATTGAAACGTATAAGCTGTACGCCAACAAACAAACGCCGACGTTTGATTTAATTTCGCATGGAGGGTTTGTCGTATTATTTTGCTATCATTCGTCCGGTGTACAGAAGCAGTGCTGATGAAAAAAGATAAATCGAGAGAAAAAGAAAGAGAGAGAGAGAGAGAAAGAGAGAGAGAGAGAGAAAGAGAGAAACAGGAACAGAGAAATCCCAACAACGAGCGCCAATACTACACTCACTCGTGATCCCACGTCGCCTCCCACGTTTCGTTATTTTTTTGGAATTATAGTATTTTTCCCCTCCATCAAACGTCTGCAGCTTGTTTCGAAAAATGGAAAATTATTAATTAAAACAGCGTGTATGCATACAATCAATATCAATATCTACAATTCATCGGCCAGACATTAAATCGTGTTTTGCGTAAATGTTTTAAATTTTATTGGGAAGATAAAAATATTACGTTAATGAAAATCATTAACATTATAATATATTATGTACGTTTTATACAGTTCATATGTTGCGTTGTTCTTTTGGACGTATAATTTATACCAGCATGGAAGGCAATAACTTTGTGTACTGCACAAAATCATAACTTAATTATGAACGTTCTACACAGTGTATAATATATTTCTAAATGTTAAATTTTTGTATGCATACAATATAATTAATTCACAAAATTACCATGGACTTATTTGAGTGCAACTGTTATTATATTACTTAGGCAAAGTTAAGAACTGTTTTTGTTTGTTACTTATAAAATTTGAGTAGTTTTGTATTTATAAT
>JAIPRK010002644.1:0-15605 GCA_025469195.1 Chaitophorus viminalis | reverse complement strand
GAAAATTATATAATAGTAAAAATAAATAAATTGTAGTGACATATTTTTTTTCTTCTTAAAAGTGTTACTTTCTAATACATATATATATATATATATATATATATATATATATATATATATAATAATATAATATACAATATGGTCATGATCTCATAATGATATGTACCTAATAACAATGATTTATAATTGCGGTTTTAGCAAATTCTTTACGATACTCGGAAAATTACGTAATTATTATAATGTATACGCCATACGCATCGTGTACCTACGGGAATCGAATACACATTATTATAAAAACATGACGTGTTTATCAGGCCACTATATATTTATATATTATACTCTATCGGCAATAAATGTATTTTGTTCTTCAACAATGGCCGGTTGACATCTACTATTGTAATATAATTATGATTACACTATTTGTTTTTCGTATGATTATCGATAACAGCTAGTAAGTAAAACATGCACATACGATTGACTCATTAATTTGCTCTAGTTTTACTGAAAGATTGCGAACAATCATACACTTGGATAGCTTATATTGTATTGTCATAAAGCAACAACTAAACTAGTCAAACATTTGAATTGCTGAAGATACAACTATGACATATATATATATATATATATATATTTATTTATACATTATGATACAATATGAGTATATTATATTTCATATGAAATTTATCAAACATTTTAATAGACTTCGCAATGTGGTATTTACTAAGTACGCGCGTCTTACATAAGATACAATACAATCTACCTAGGATTAATACGTGAAAATAGTCTGTCCATAATTGATAATATGAAGTTTGAATTAAAACGATATAACGATATTGTTAGATGCAGTTTGTACCGAAAATAAAAAGACTATATATTTTTCATTTCACTACACACAGGTGATGTTTTAGGAAACTTCAACGCTGGAGATGAAAGTAGAATATTAACAATATATTTTGTAAAGTTGTCAACCTAAATAAAACATTTGTGTTTTTCATTAAATAAATGCAACTACTGATTAGATAATAACTTTGTATTTAAGGTGGATAATTTACTACCAGAAGTGAATCGAACTTAAGTGGCCACATTTTTCAAGTGTTAGTAAGTTCACGCGATGACTATGACGAGTAACAAATTGATATTGAGCTCGTAGAATCAATTTTTTTTTTCACTGTAAAATATTATGTCAGCTGCATATTTATTTTAAAAATAAATTATAAAACATACATTGAAATAAAAATTTAATCTCAGGGATACTGTTGGATAACAAATAATATAAGTTGAGGTTTTAACCATGCGACTATTATTTTGATTGTATACATTTTACGTCAGCGATAGCAGGGTTGTACCCATAGCATCGATTACATGATTTACTAGTATTTGATAGGTAAGACCATAAAACAACTCAAACACACCGAACAACACTATAGTAGTACATAATATAGTGACGACAGCAGATAGGTAGGTACTTCAATAAATAATTATTATGACTGAACGTTTATAATATTTACCTTATCTTAACTTGACAATGTCAAATGTAAAAATATTATGTTGAATACTTATATCCATAACACCGCAATACATCATACACATCATATGTGTGATTAGGTACCAATTTCAAATTTCAAAGCCCCCCTCAAATCACTTGTAATTTACAAATGTTCTTAATATTTCAAAAGGCCTAATCTATTTAGAAATCGCATTTAAAGCTCATCGAGAACAAGGTAAGGTTACCAGTACAATTTACACTACATGCACAGTAAAAGTTACTAAAATAATTGATGCACAAACAAATTTCTGTCGACTTTGAACCAACAAATAACATATTTTAATCGATTTAATCGTATATTATCCATTCATATTGTTGATCGAATGATTGTGGCTTTTGTTATTACCACTTTGTATAATATTATTTCGAAAAACTTACGTATTCATTTTTTTTCCAGTATCATTCTTACATACGTTTTAGTCGATTACTATAATTCGCGATGCCATCACAAGTGCTATCATGAGTCGTAAGCGCTTTAATACTGCAGTGCCAGTTTGTATGTCGACGAGCTGCTTTTGTTCGGGGGTCTGAGGAGGAGTTCCGATTATTATCTATATCTGTCCTGCACGTCGGTCTATTTGGAGTGAACAAATAGCATAGTAATAATATATAGGCTATTACGTACATGCAGAGGAAAAGGCGAGGGAGACAATGAACGACCGTCATCGTCCGCGGGAAATCACGCGAGAAGATCGTCCGATCAATCAAACCCACGCGATTTGGACACACACACACACACACACACACACACACACACACACACACACATACACACATGCGCACGCACGCACGCACATACGGGCACGAGATCTCACGACTGCATGGTAAGTGTACAGAAAACGAATACATGCTTGTTGTTGGCTTGTGCGTAAAGACAACTTTCACTGAGAATAGGATGGATATTTTTCAGGGGACATACCGGAAATGACTTCGTACAGATGGAAGGAGCCAAGTGGAAAACATAGGGAATGCGCATAGTCCTCAAAAAACGTACGGTACGACCTTGTGTTGTATTCTATTTATTGACAGTTTCGAGTAAATGTTCATATTATTATTGCGCATTGCTGTTGATCTTAAAAACTACTCTCGTGGTTATCAGACAAACAAATTGTTGACGTTGAATACTTACAATGTAAAAATATAGATATTCAATACGGAGGTATATTATCGTAATTATACAGGGTACCGTTGCCGGTTGGAATAGCCAAGCCTATTTTATCATCATACGCAATACATAAAATATGAGATATAATATATATCCATTATTGAGTGTGTATATTAAATACCAAAATTAGTTGATTATTGTCCTATACGACGATTAATCCAAGGTCTAAAACCAAATAAATGAGTCATTTATAAACGACTCTTGTGGTTCAACCAGTGAAATCTAATATTCGTTATCTACGATAAAAACTTTTTAACGATTTGAAAGAAAAAAAGTTATGAAACCGTTAAAAGTTTTTAAGGAAAGCAATAAATTGAACAATTAGTCGAGATTTATTATAGTACTATCCAAAATTATTATCATAATAGGTACTACATTGTTTAACGAATAACGAACGTAAATATTGCTATCGCTTGTTTGCAAATGGCTCCTGGCTCATTTGACTTATTAAGTTCACCATACTCTATATGGATATTGTGTATATTCTCAATATATTATACTTCGTAAAAATGTATACCTAATAATAAGGTTTAGTTTTGATAAACATATAGTGCGGATGGTAACAAATTGATCGATTAAATAATCAGAAATCTTTATCGATACGATTTAATCATAGCCCATAATATTTTTAAAATGTATTCAATAATTTGACAAAACAGTGTACAGCTTTAATTGCAATATAATACTTGCAATTTTTAAATATTTATTAGTCTTCACTTATGTGGATAGAACTCAAAACAGTCAAAATATTATTATATTATTCAAAACAATACAGTTGTGTATATAAATATTTTATCATGCAAATACATCAATGCAATCATTATTTTACTTTATCGTCGTACACATGTCAATTCTAGTATATTAATACAATTTATAATAATAATAACACACTCAATAGTAAGTAATAAGTACATAGGTACTTAGACTCTGATAATAATGATTTATTTAAAAATATGTTAACACACATGTTATTTTTCTTAATTAATGATAATTTTAATTGTTTATAACCAGGGCTCGGGACTTTATGTATTTGCATATTTATTCGGGAAGTAAATAGAATAAATCTGATGCGGTATAATTTTGTGTGGTGGTGTATGGAGTTAAAGTTTAAAAGTTCATTGTGCATATGTTTGCATATTTTGGAATTTTTTTCTACAAATGCATATTTTTAAGATTTATTGATTTTTATTGCATATTTTAAAATAATTTTTGATTATTTTCTCTTAAATCATATTATTAGTAAATTAATTAATTTTATCTACATGACTTTGTCAGCAATAATACCGATGAGGCGATAATCAATAACGTTACGAGGAACCCATTTTATTTTTAGATCTGAAGACAATATTATTTTTATTCAACGATTTAGTCTACATAAAATCAAATTTTAGTTCTCTTACTACATCAATTACAAAATTGCAAACTGAAGGTATGTCTTTAGCTGATTCAATCGAAATTATTGACAATGTAAGTGTTGCAATGAAACGTCTTACTGACAACTGGGAAAAATATCTGTACAAAGATGGAAAATGTATTGAAGAAAAATGTTGATCTTACTATGCTAAAGAAAATTAAAAATATTCTTAGCGGTGAATTAATTGACATGAAAGACTTACCAGAAGACTTAGATATTAATGATCTGACATATTTTAAATATGCTCCCATCACATCAGTAAATGTAGAAAGATCATTTTCCGCCTATAAAACTTTATATATAAATAATAGAAGGTCTTTCAAAGTCGATAACATAAAAAAACATTTGATAATCCAGTGTAACGCAAGTAAGTACATAATTAGAATTATAAAATGATTTTTTTTTAATGTATACAAATTTTAATTGCTAGGTATAGAAGATGCTGAGTGTTGAAAAATCCAAAAACCTCCCATTCAACAGTTTGATATTTTTTTTTAGTAATATAGAATTTTTAAAGTAGAATTTTAGTAATATGTACAAGATAGGTTTTTCAAAAATTAAATTTGAATAAGTATGTAATTTTTAATTAAAAATAAATGCATATTAAAGCGCATATATTTTAGATTTTAAGCATATAAAGTCCCGAGCCCTGTTTATAACCATTGAATGAAAAATAATAAATAAATATATGTATTATAAATGTATAAAAGAGGTACGACATAAAATTTAAGATTGAATAGTTTGATTTAAGAATAAATTATTAAAGACATCGAAAACTGTGCAATTTCAATAGTGTACATCGTCAAATACAAAATTCAACATTGGTTTTTTAAACTATTATTACTTCAAACACCTAGAGAAATAATTTGTATTGTATTTTTTGAAATGCAGTTCTGTTAATATTTTGTATTTATTGATTAATACATCTGCAAAGATTGTTTCTTTTGATTGTATTATAATTCAAAATAATTTATTATTCAAGTTTTCTATATTACTTGACAGTTGACTTACAAACTTTAATAGTAAAATAATACAACATTTTATTGATATTTTAGATAACTAAATCAAAAGTTGTGTCAGAAATTATTATGTTAATAAGTTATGAAACTATTTTATTTTATTGTTACTTATTCGTACGATGGCATGTGATAAAAAATGATAAAAAATAAAAATAAAAATATTTTTATAGATTGATAATTGGTTATTAGTTGATCATACATAATCCATATAACTATATAGGTAAGTATAAAGGTATGACCTTATCTTTTAATATGAGTTTTGGCAGCAAGCTCTATCATAATATAATGATTTTTTTGTTTTACGGTAAATTATAAAGGGTCACATTTATGATAAAGACAAGAGAATAAAGTCAGTAAATCCAAGCTTAGTCTTCCTAAAGGAAATCCTATAAAGAGGGGAGGACTCTATTGGTTTTTATCCATAAACCATTCATATTTTATCCGTTAATACCACCATTACTTTACTGTTTTCCAATATTTGTGAAATGTATTCTCAAATAAGTGTTAAAGAAACTTAGAAAATAATCATGGTTATATACAGATGAATAATCAACTACATATATACCTAGGTAAAATTAATATATTTTATTGTAAATTGATAAAATACTGTTTAAAAAATATCACAAAAATTGTTTTTTAAAACTGCAAAAATAAAAATAATAAGTATTAGATTCTAAACGGAGTTGTGGAATCTATTGGTTTTACTATGATGTTTGTTTTTTTTTTTTGTGTCTGTTATCACGTTTTGGGGCTGTAAAACTGATTCGATTTTCTTAAATAGCAACTTTTCTGAAAGGAAAGTGAATTTTTATAGTACTTAGTTTAAAATAAAACTTTTTCAAAAGTATCGAAAACCATAAAAAATTTACGAAAAAACGGGACATTTTTACACAAAACCACGTTTTAACAAAATACATTTTATTAAAATGATCTAACTCAAAAACAAAAGACTGCAAATACTTGAAATTTTTACCAAATATTTATATTAGTGTTTTCTATACATGGATAAGTTTTCAAAGTATTTTGACATTTTTTGACTTATTTATAGACAATTTAAATTTTTTATTTTTCTAAAATTTAATACAAGGCTGAATATACGTTATAATTATTGCGACTAAAATAAATTAAAAATTGTTCCACAGAAAGTTTTTTTATAAGCATATAAAGTCCAAATTTGTATGAAATATATTAAAATAGCGATAATTTGCAAGTTATTTTATAGTTAAATAATTCATAAAATTTTCTATATTTATACTTCAGGTTCAAAATTTCAACACAATATTATCCATAAGTTACTTTTCAAACAACTATAAAAAATTTCTACCGGACTTTCAGAAAAAATTTTAATTTTTTTCAGATTAATATACCTACTGATTATTAAGCAAATTATAGGCTTTTGAAATATTCGAAATTTTAAATATTTTTTTTTTTTTATAATTGTTGGTGAAAAAAATTTGGTTGGTGCAAAATGCTTGAAAATATTGTAGAAGTTTTCACAGAAATTATATTAAGTTACATTTTTTTTATATCAGCATGTTTGTATCATCATGATTCATATTTATTCTTTATACATGTTAGGCATGTTTATGATTTTATCGTATTTAATGATATTTGTACACTATATAGGTATACTATTAGACTTTCTGTATATATTTAATCTATGTATAATATGCGAATGATAATAATAATAATAATTGAAGATTTTTTCGTATTTTCGGAAACAATTGTTCTGTTATTGACAATACTGGATCGCGACTCGCGAGGATATTATAATGTTATTACTCACCATATATGTCATACTCCAGTGTTGTTCCCATTAGGTATACTACATACACGCCGTAAGCTCTCAACTTTATTTTGAAAATTTACTGGTATACTACGTATACTGTCAAGAAGTTCATGGCGAAATATAAAATAAAATATAATAATTAATTTAGTAATTATCGTTTAAATATATTTTGTAATGGATATACATTTTTTACTTCCGACGTTTAGCTCATTACTGTTTAAATTTTTTTTTTTGTTAATATCTATTTACATAGGTATTTATATTTATATTATCCTCTACCATCACCATATTTATCATAAAAATTGCCATATGAGTGACTTATATTGTATACTCTCGACAAAATTGATGAGGACATCACTGATCATCATAGTATTATATAGTTATGACATTAAAGTAATTTTTCCGAAGAAACTAATATCGTTCCATCGTCTATAAAATACGTTATGTAATGTGGAACGAAGTCTCTATGATGAAAATACCGTTCGAGTGATCATTGGGATATTATCATGTATACGTGGTGTCCTAATAAATAATGGCACGGAATTATCTAAGCATAACAACCACACACCGCGCATGTGCTCGCACACGAGATTAAATGCGCGTGAACGTTTACACGTATGCCTCCGTGCGTGTATGTAAAATACGAGGAGCAACAACAATAACATAATAGGATAATAATAATAATAATAAGACTACTCTGGATCCACCGGTTTCTTTGTAAGACGCTACGAGACTGCTGCGTGTACGAGTGCTGAGCCGCTAAGCGACACGGTCAATTTGCTGTGGCAAAAATCGACCTGGGACCGCACATGCATTTATGAATAAATTTGTCTCGTGTTTTTTTTTTCTTTTCTTTTTACCAATTGTTCCCTTGTGATATCATCTTCATTATTATTACTATTATTGTTATTATTGTTGTTATATTATTTGTTATTCCATCGTCTTATTTTTATTTTTGTCCGTGTACGTTACTATATATACACACACACACGTACACACACACACACACACACACACACACACACACACACACACACACACACACACACACACACACACACACGACACACACACAACACACATTATCCAGTACATTGCGCACCTGTGTATCCGTTCGCATGTATACCGAAACCACGTATATTATTACACTGTAATCATTTAGGGTAAAAATTAAAACGTCACTATCAGCTCGAAGAAATCGTTTTGTTTGTTCAAACACACACACACACATGACTAGTACGCACGTACATCAGGTTTATGATAATAGGCGCATACTACCGAGACCATGAATTATTAGGAAGGCGAAACTCGAGCAACCGTGTTATTACCGTCGACTATAACATGTATTGACCCCCCCCCCAAACTCATATATGACTTTAAATGCGTATGCGAACTGCATACGCAATTATTATTATTATTAAATTATATGCACTCTTTTATTTTCCTTCTTTATAAACAGGTGTATTATACTATTTTTCCATTTTTTTTTCCTGAAATAGGTATCCACTTTACCGTCTTGAATTATTATACAGCGTTATATTTACCTACTAAATATAAATCACCACCCACCACATGTATAAATTATATAATAGTATAAGTACATTGTCACAAGAAATTGTTATATTTCACTCATCTGCCTGATGTTAACCTTATTAGAACAACAATTTCCCCTTTCATAGATTATTGCATTAAAATATTGTCTTAAATAATATTGGGACAATATTTAGTATTTTGAATTTAACATTATTATCAATATAATGGTAGGTATGATATTTTAATGTTGTGTGTAAAATCACATATTATATGGATCTGCAAAACACAATGTATATCATCGTTTCATATAATTTTGTAACTTGAATAGTTTTCCAAACGGTTTACGATATTAGTTCACTACTGTCATGTGCCTTACGAATTATTCACATTACCGTCCTTATTAAGTTATTCATCGTTTAAGGCTGAAGTATACAGGTAGAAACTATTAAGTGATTCCGATTAAATCGAGCACTTGTATAATTTAGTAGATCAAAATGGTTGAATACCGAGAAGATAAGAAAATTACAAAGTTAAAAATATGAGTACAATAAGGAAAAAATTTTTTTTTAATAAAAACCGTAAAAGAGCTGTAAACCTATGAACTATTTTTCAGAGTAAACTAGGTTTTTAGACATACCTATATCTTAAGTTGTGTTTCATTATAATATATAATATGTATTGTGGATATTTGATGGTATATTATCGATTATTTTTGTTATTTTTTGAAAATTTATGCTTTCAGTGCAATAACGGAAGATTACTGAATTTTCGTTGTAAAAATTACAATTTTGTATTAATACTATGATGTATGATATTAATAATTGATAAAATTGTTATAAGTCGACTTAAATCTAATTAAATGATTTTTGTTTTTAACCTTGATAAATCATGTCAGTGATATAAAATAATTATAATATGATGTAAACGTGGGATATATATGTATTTTTTTCATCTCAAAGCGAAGTAATTTAATTTCTGTAGCACATGCATTTAAAGTGGAAGTGTGTCAAAAATGAGAACTGCTGCAGTGGGGGAGACTTTTACACGTTTTAGACGGTTGTTATCGGTGACCGTCGCAAAAAGACATGTGGGAAAATTAAAATATACACTCATATATTATAATATACCTACACACATACACGAAGTCACGGTTGGCCAAGGATCAGTGTGCAGGTGTGTATGCGCGGGCGCGTGCGTCTTTACACACGATTTTAATTTTATATGTGCGTAAAAAAATAACTATGACGACGACTTGAGGCAGGAAAAAAAAGAGCAAGATAGAGTGAGAGAGGAAGAAACTTATATAAAAGAGAGCAAAAACCCGTGGAAAAAAAAACAACCGTCTGAATTTGTACACACGCGCTCGCGTACGTATATATTATATTCATATACATATGTATTATATACATGGATTTGTATACTCGGTTGACGTGAAACAATGGTTAATACCCGTCGGAAATTTGCTCGTGAGCAAACGAGTAATGGAGATCGTGAAGTCGTGAGATACCGTTGTTTGGGGGCTCCGATAAATTACACATGAAAAGAAAAGATATAGATGTCCGGTCTTATTTGCTATGTCTAGCTTACACACACACACAGACGCACGCACGCACGCACGCACGCACTCTTATTTATATATAATATACTTTTTTTTTATCATCTCGCGTACTCTTCCGTTTCTCTCTATCTCGTGCACTGTACTAGATGAGTTCTAATAGCCCGACCTGATTTCCTCGGACTATACGACGAAGCACTATAAGAGATGCACCTCGGCCAGTTCGCTCAAACCACTCATCGTTATAACATAATATTATAAACAGTCGAGTTTCTATTAAATGAAATTCCATTTGTACGACAGAAACTCCCTACATAGCCATACTTTATCAGAACCATCGAATTTTTTAATAAAAATAAACAAACCTTTCCGTTCAAAGAAAAAAAAATTTAATAGATGCATTATTATATATAGTAATATATAATTATATTTGTACTTCGAAGCTTTCAAAAGTACGGCCGGATTAAGTTCCAGAACAAAAAGCTGCTATCGACGGTATTCCTCGTGGATTTCAGCACGCCAAGAATGTATCAAACGACATTTTGCATTCTTTATATACGTAATGGCGATCATTTCATACAAGATTCTTTGACAAAAAGATTATTTTTATTCATTTTATATCAGAACGGGCTGTGGCCCAAAATTATAATAGTAGATAGATTTAACGGCAAAAAAGTATATACGTCATATTATTAAAAAGAAGCGGATGGATATTCATTTTCAATGCGAATCATCCTGAAAATCGCTTTATTTCGTAGATAATTAATTGGTGGTACAAAGTAGAATGAACAAAAGAATAATGTAAATGTGATTGGAAACTAGGGATTTTGAAGTTAAGTTGATTTGGCAGTTCAGGACAATTAACAGAACCATCAATTAGTTTTCGTATAAATATCTGGTTAGCTGCAATACGCCTGTCAATTAGGTTTGATAGTTTTAGTAATTTACGTACCGGTTCATAATCATGAGGTCTATCGTCTATGTTCAATATGATAAAAGAATACAGATAATATTATAATAGATACAATGTACATAATAACATATTGTTTACCACCCCCAACATACTATATAATATATTTTATCAATATTAATAATAACTGTACGGTACTACAACTGTTATAATAACGATTATTAGTTTATGTTATATTTAAGTATATTGAACATTAACATTTACTACACATCTCTTTGAATATAAGAACGAGTTTTTTAAACGAAAAATAAATTGTATTTTCATTTAACGAACGCTTAATTTTTTCAGAGAACCATCAAATCCGTTAAACAGGACATTCGACCGCGTATTAAAATAATATAATAATATGATGACCATTTAATTCACCTTTTCGTGCGCTCGCCTGTCCGCCGACTTGCGGACTGCGTGATCGCGTACGTGAGCAATTTCTCCGCAACCCACCCACGCAGTCCCACACTGTTACGAAACGTATATCAAAACGTTTGCGGTCACCGTTTATGATGTATTATATATTATTTTATTATTATTATTATTATTACTTTCCGATTCTCTTTTGAATCGGTAACGTGACCGATGGTGCGGTCACCGTATACCGGAAACGATTGCGTTGACCTCTTACGAAAATGATTGTACAAATTACACATTATTCCTGCTTTTCCCGTCGCTCGTCCGCTCGTCTACCAAAAACCGACGTGTTCGCCTAATATTGTTACGACCGATTAACAGGACACCCGGCTACAGTACATTATAATATATATAGTATAATCAAATAATAGTCCGTTTTGCACGTGATACTGCGGCCGCCGATGTAATTTCCAAATAGGCTGTGTACTGTATCTATAAATGTTTTCGAATCATTACAAGTCGCGAGGAATAATACCGAAATAGTCGTCCAACGAATGATTGCTGTTTGTTGCGGGCCAAGACGAAATTCCGCGATATTACAATTGTTATTATTATTATTATTATTCAACTCAACCGATTCTAATTTTTGATACCTTTGTTTTTTATTTTCTTACAGAAAAATAAATTCGGGAGTCATACAATTCTATGTACAAATTTATTAAAAACCCGTGATGATCAGAGTATAATGTAGAAAAATCAACTTAAATATTTGTAAGTGAGAAAAATCGAGCAATTAATTTATGATAACAATATAGTATTATATAATGGCAGACGAAGCAAAAATCGAGGCTGGGAAAGAAGTAATATAAAAGGAGCAGATTCAAAATTTATAATTCAAGATTATACGGAGTCTAAAAAACTTCAATGACACAATGTTTGAGTAAGGAAAAAGTGAAGTAGTACAGATTTTATTTTATTTTTTTAAGATAAAATTGTTTTGTTATGCTATTTAATCAATTTCAGTGGCGGTTCGTGGGTGCTTGTGGTGGAGGAGCGGCTTTAAAAATAATACCCCTAATTATAAAATAATACATAATAGTAATACAGTATACACATATTATTACTTTTATGCTTAATATTTTGTTCGTAAAAGTATTTTAAACATAGTACGTAAGTAAATTATTGTATATATTATTATATAATTTATGGAGTTATGAATAAAGGCCTGACGTAGTGAGATTGACGCTTATAATCACACTATCACAGGCCGCAGTAAATGTCGATTCACGGACGACGCTGCTGTTCGTCCAAAAAGCGTATTTGCGGATAAGAAAATGTAGTATAAACGTACAGGTACACGATTATGAGACATCACATATCATATTACATAATAGAACTTTAATATGTGTTTAAAAATAATAATCGATAACAAGCGACGAGCGTATACATAAATAATTTTAAAAATAAATATCAACTAATATTAACAGTATGGACGACGCTACCCGGTCGTCCAAAATCCCTATTATAAATATATAAACATCGCTGTTTAAACTTTAAACGTACCCGCATGTACACTATTGCCGCGCTATCGCTTATAAGTTATATTGTACGTATTCTGAATAACTCGGACGACTCGATTGCCTACCAGTCTCGTTTAATAATTAAATTATTCTCACATCAAATTAAGTTAAGCGTCTTGAATTTACCCTTGACATAAAAGCTCACCTGGGGTACTCACTTAAAACGCAGACGCAAAACAATGAACTCGTGATTACATCTTCTCAGACCATTCTTTGAATCCAAAATCTGTTTCAAATAAATTCACTATATATACATCCATAGTTCGGACCACCTGGTCCTATGGTGTAGAGCTTTGGGCACTGCTATAGTGTGAATGCTAAACGCCCCCAACTCTAGAACTCTCCAGGCGTTTCAATCGATCGTTCTGTCAATCATCATCTCGGCTCCGTGATATGTTCTAACAAAAATCTACACAATGATTTAAAAATACGCACAGTTAACTAGTTTGCTACATCGAACTACTCCAATTCTAGCATAAGATCCCATTCAAATCCGCCAGTTAAAATACTTTTCTCGCAAACGCTTCCCGATCCAGAAGGTTCAGAAGAAGATGACCAATATATTGCACACAATAATAAACTAAACTAAATAACTTAACATAATTTCTTAATAATGGTAGTATATAGGTGCTTTTGAGTTTTTAGTGAGTGTCTTCCTATTAACGATATACTTACCGTTATTATAATTATATTATTACGTTTACTAAGTATGCATAATTTGTATAAATTGTAAATAAAATAAAAAGTAAAAAATGATATTTAAAATGATTCAAATACCAAAACTTTTCGTAACTTTAAACTTAAATTCAATTTTTTTTTTTTTTTTAATACGAAGGATTAATTTTTTCCCAAAACAAAAAGTTCTAATATAGTTGAGTACATAAATGAGAAATTACATTTTCCTTCACTCAAAAACAACAAATCTAAAACCACTAATGAATGTTTTTTTAATAATCAACAATCATTATAATAACTACATTATTGAACTTATGTAAAATAGTTTAATAGAATAATGTCAAAAATGTGTATAATCGCTCATGTTATTGGTTTGATATAAATGAAAATTTAATGTTTCTGTCCATCTATTTTATGTATTATAATAACATTTGAAGTAAAGAAGTTCTTAATCTCACTTAAGTATCTTTTAAAGAGTATTATTTATTGTTTTAAATATACATATATATATACAATATAACTCAAACAGGAAAAATCTTAAAACATATTTTATTGACAAACATTTTACAAAAATGCTACCAAACTATGAGTAGTGCCCTTGTCCATGTTCTGTTTTCTACTTTTGATTAAAGGTTATACGCTTCTGTATGAAACGAATTACTTCCTAAACAAAAACAAAATATCTGGAAAATCTGATTTTGTTAAATTTTCCGTTAAATAGCCAGAAAGTGTAAAACGACCTTTAAAAAGTTCATTAGAATTTAGGAGATTAATCATAATAGCTTTTCATTAATTTGAAAGGTTTAATTTAGATTTTAAATGAAGTATTTTAATTTTTATGTGTTAGTCAAGCGCTGGAAATATTTTAAATTTTTTACGCCAAACTCATAATGTTTGTAAGTTATCTTTACGAAAATCGGAAAATGATTTAATAATTACTTTAAAAATATGCGACAACTTATAAATATCAAGTAATGTCTAAAACAATTAGTGAGAGCTGTCCTCAAAACAACAAAGTACATCCAAAAACAAGACATAAAGTCTACAAACAATCTGATACTGACTCATTGAGCACACTAAGAAGTTTAGAAAATACAATGAACCCAACAAACATGGCTAAAATCATTCAAAAAAAAACCAACGAACTAAAGCTTAGGAGAATAAATACCGCATTCATCTGGGTATCAGGTCACTCAAATATAACAGGAAATAAAATGGCGGATAGAGCAGCAAAGGAAGCGGCACAACCAAGCAATAGTATACAGTTTCTGGACATCGTAACATATGATAACATCAAAAATCATATTAAAAACAAATTTCAAATAAAATGGCAAACACACTGGTCGAAACAACGGACCAAACTTAGTGAAATAAAAACACAATTCTAAACTGGCATAACCTTAACCTCAGCAGAAGAGACTGTCTCCGAATAGGCCACACAAGGCTTACTCACAAGTTTCTTATGGCTAAAGAGGAGCCCATTCAATACACAGCCTGTGGGGTTACTCTAACAGTAGAGCATATAATAACCGAGTGCCATTAATACTCCGATGAACTCAGAAAATACAACATTCCAACCAACATGAGTGAAGCATTAGGACCTGGCATTGAAAACATATCAAATATGTTAGTCTTTCTAAGAAAGACCGACTTATACAACAAAATTTAAATTTACTGTTAAGATAGCTTAATATCTCTATTTGTAATAACTATATATAAATAACACTATGTAAATATTATAAATTTAGTTAATGTACCTAACCATTAATTATGTAACACACACAAAAACTAATAACCTTTGCTGTTTATGTTTTTTAAGTTCAATAAAAAAAAAAAAAATGGATGGGCCTTGCTTTTTTGTACAGTTGGGGGTGGAGTGCACCTCGATTATAGGATAGGTCATTATTACAATGGATTTGTTAAATTTGAATGCAATAATAGATATCATTGTATACGAATAACGATTCTGAACGGAGTTAATATGTTTGTCTAAAATGTGTATATAATAATATAG
>JAIPRK010002643.1:0-15606 GCA_025469195.1 Chaitophorus viminalis | reverse complement strand
TTCTAAGTGAAAAAGAACACGGGCCAAAATATAAATATTTTTTTAATAATCTAAGTGAAAAACATCAGCAAATTAGTTTTAAGTGAAATTTATCAGAGTGTGCTCGAATCGGCATTTATATACTACTTGTATTATTATCTCGAACAACAACGTTTCCATATAAACTCATGTAAAACAGTCCATATTTTTTTTGACACGCATAAGCGGCCCATACACGATCAATATTATTCTCAATATCAAGTAATGATCAATACTTGATATTACAATAATGTTGATAGTGCATGTATCATTTTGAAGGCGTGTTCAATATATTGAAACAATCAAAGTTATTTTGATATTTATTGATACATAAAGTCAATATTATTCTTATATATTTTCAATATTATTTATTATTATTTTTTTTATATGTTTTGTTTTTTAATAAATGAATTAACCAAAGTTAAAATTTTATCAAAACATTTATCATCCATTCTTGAAATTATTTTGAAATCATTTCTTTCAAAATTGCGCAACGCAAGCACGCATGCACGTATGTTCGCAAATTGCACACACACCCCTAAAATATGTGGTAATACTGCATGAACAAATGTTAGAGCCAGTATGACTGTATTCGATGCATTTGCAAGGCCCACTGTTAAATGAAAACTGCATAATAATAATGAAAAACAATATCTATAATCAATAGTAATAATCTCGATAAATACATAGACAGGATCAGCTCTAGAATTTAGAAAGATACATTTCCCAAGTCTTACGATTTATCTCAGCAAAACATTGTACCTAGTTCATGTTTTAAAGGGAATATTATTTTTTTATTTTTATTCTATACCGATTGGTTTAATTGCTCAAGTTTTGAAAACCTATTTTTTTATGTATCTATAAAAGTATAATATATATATATATATATATATTATTTATGCAGCACAACTCATTATATACAAATATTTTATTATCTATTATACTGTCGTTATTAAAAGTGCTTCAAAAATGATAATTAAGTCACGTAGATTCATTTATTACCGGATCGAATATACGTGCCGGCATTGGTTTCGGGTCGTGTATATTATTTTAAAGCTCTAGAAAGCGAACGGATAACAATATAGTTCATGTGATTAAGATAGCCGCTCGTGGCTGCGAGTGCATACACTGGTATAGCAGGATAACATTATCGGAATATAGGGCTGTTCGACAATATAGTTGTATTATTCTATTATGCTTAAGTATACATCGGACCGGTCGACGTACACCAGATGACCCTCGATTAGTTTTCAAATACGAATGCAGCTATTCATTTTTCGGCGTTTTTGATAATGTTTTCGACGTTTTAGCATGTACTCGAAACCGGTATGAAACTTATTGAAACTAATACAGATGCCAGACTCAATTTGCCTTTTGGTTCAAACATGGGGACAACGCTTAATTTATGAAATAATTTCACACTCGGTAAAATTAATCGCAAAACGCTAAATCATCGTTGTAATGATGGCATTTCAGAAATCAAGACCGCTTTCGGAGGGAAATATAAGTGTCTGGCAATATAAGGCAAACAGTCGTGAACATGGTGTATTATTATTTATTAAAAATTATACAACTAAGGGCTGTCGTTAAGAAAAAAAATTGAACACTCCAATACGATTTCAATATTAGATTTGATTATTTCAAAATTCCCGTCATCATCATTGATTATTGACGTAAATATAATATTACATCAATAATTTTATAATGTAGCAATGATATATTGATGTAAAGTATAATTAAAGCGCGAAACATTGATCAAATATCTTTTTCGATCATCATCACAGAAAAAACGGATTGGGGAAAATGTTGGAATCAATGATTAAACGTTTTAAAATATTTTATTAAATCTGTGATATTTTGTATGTACACAACAAATCATGCGCGCACCCAGGATTTTTATTTGGAGGCTTAAACATTTTCCTATATAAACTATATATTAATTATCTATCTATATATATTATTAAAACGTGAGGGGATTTCTTATGACAGTTATATCTGAAGTTCGACCGGGCCGATTTTCACGATTTTTTTTTTTAACGCAAGTATTTGGTGTGTAATTGAGCCATCTAATGAGAAAAGTCCGAAAATGTATTAATTTAATAGTTTTTGGAAATATTTAGTTTCCCCTGTATTTACGTATTATAGATGCGTGCATTGCCTGCCATGTGGACACACATACATGTATAACCCCCACTACTCTAGCGGCTACTGCAGTACTGTTGCGTCATCGTCAGCGGCGGCGACGACTGTACGGTGTGGGCACTATCTATCCCCTTCCTACTACTCCCACATAATATACTATTGTGTTATCGTTATTTTGGATTCCGTCGTATCGTGTAAGCTACCGACAGCGTACCTTCATCGATATCTTATTGCACATACAAACAGAAAATACGTCTTCTCAGTTTTTTACCGTGAACTAAAAGTTATAAACATATTATCACATTATTACCAAGTGATATAGTAAAAGATATATTTGGAGGTATTATTTTTAATCTAGAAAATGTCTTTTTTTTCACATTATGCTCGTTAATATGTTGCCAAGACAAGAAAAAACATTTTTAAGCTTAAACACGTGTCAAAAGACTGTGATCATTTTCTGTTTCCTACAGAATTTTTGGATAGTTTACATTTAAGCGGTTTACCTCCGCACAGTTTGGTACTAATATAAGGTACTATCATAATACTCTTCAGAAATTTAAATGTAGTGTCCAATCTAATGAATGGTACAAGATTTATTATACGAAATATGTATGAACATTCTGTAGACTTAGAATCCATAACTGGTCAAGGAACTTGCCAACGTATTTTATTGCCTAGAATTGATTTGATTCCTTCAGATCAAGGCCGCCCACAGATATTTTTCTCGGGGGGGGGGGGCTAACAAAAAAACTGACGAACAATTTTGTGTCACCTAATGAGTTATCAGTCTTCCTAATCACCCTCCAAGACTGCTATATAAAATGCAAATAAATTCTATATAAATAAAGTATTATCTAATTTAGCGAGGGGGGGGGCGTGCCCTAAACCCCCAACCCTGTGGGCGGCCTTGCTTCAGATTCTACTCTACCCTTTTCATTAACTAGGCGTCAATTTCCAATAAGAATAGCTAAAGTTATAACTAATATATAAATAAATAAAAATATTCTACTATCCTATTTTTTATCTTTCTGTAACCCGGCAGCGACGGGTAATTCAGCTAGTTAATAATTAAAAAGTGTTAACATTGATTATAAATGCATTTATAATCAATGGTAATACTATAGGCCTGTAGATTTTTTAAATTATTACAAAATGTATTTCAAGTTATTCATATTTATTTTTCTGCAAGACAATAATTCAAACCTTTAAAAGTGATTTGTGAAATTATATTCCAAAAATGTTTTAAAGATTATTTTTAAAATATGTAATATATCAATAAAATAATATTAAATACAGATTAAATTTTTAAATTTACCCACAAATATTGGATAATTTATAAATAAAATATAAATAATAAATACATAAATAATTTACATTCAAACATCAAAAATAAAATTTTACATTCATTTAAATAACCAAAGCTTGGATAAAATTAGAGTTTAATAATATTGTTATTATTCAACAAAAAAAAAGATATTCTACATTAAATACTTGAAATTGATTACAAAATATATTTTAATTGATCCACGAAAATATTTACTTTAGCAACAACACATGTAAATTTGTAATCATTACACAAGGTCATCGCTTGCTGACAATGGTGCTCTTTAATATCACCACTGGGGCACTGCTTTCATCGCAGTCAATATTGTCAATATTATAGCTTGTCAGAGCTCACATCATCGTTGTCACTGAAGTAGTATTAAACACAGTTATCGGCGATAACTTATCATCCGAGCTAGTGGAGGTTAACCAAATAATACAGTAAATATTGTCATAAAGTTGTACAACCAAAAGCAATTTCATTCTGTACCATTATTTTTCTGAATCTATGAAATATTATGGTTTATGTTTTTTAAATATTTATTAACCTACGAAATTGAGCTCTGGTTCTAATTAAATATGTTTATTTATTAATTGTTATTGAATGAGTTACCTGTTGCATTATGTAGTTAACACTCTCATACTTTTTTAAAATATTTTCTTGTTAGTTGAATAAATGCATTTTCAAGTAATACAAAATTAATGTCTTATGTTAATTATATTTTTCCTCGTATATCATTAGGTTTATAAGTTAAATATTTATAATACCTTATCTAAATGGACCATGGAATTTCTTTAGTTCTATTAAATTTTAATTAGTTATCATCTAGATTTAATCTTTCATTTTACTTGTGTCAATTAAAAAAATGTATTTGTAGTTGTACTATCATAGTATATTAAATGGTTTTTACAAATTTACAAGTCATATAAATAAATAAATATCCATAGGTATGAAATAATATATTCATATGTGAATATTATACTGGTAGTTCATAGGTTTTAAAGATACAAAGGTAATTAAAATTTTTATATTTTTGATGAGTTTAGTATTATCAAGGTACTAATGTATTTAAATATATTTTCGATAAAACGATTTCCAATTTATTTTAGTTACGATAAGTATAACTTATTTCAAACCTTGTATTAATTTCAAGAATTTTCAGACAGTCAAAATTTTTTTACGGTATTTCAAAAACAAAAACTTTGAAAAATCGTAAATTTAAAACGTCTATAAGTAAGTCAAAATATGTCAAAATAATTTGAAAACTTAACTATGCATAGAAAAAGCCAATATAAAGATTTGGTGAAAATTTCAAGTGTTTGCGGTTTTTCGTTTTTGAGTTAGAGTATTTAAAAAAAATATACTTTGTCAAAATGAGGTTTTGCGTAAAATATCCCGTTTTTTGTAATTTTTTTATCGTTTTTTTTTTCGGGAGGTCATCGTTTCCGCCAAAATACTCGATTTTCATTTCCGCCAATTATGGTTTCTGCCAAAACGAAAAAGGTTCAATTTTCATTTCCGCTAAATCTATTTCTACCAATATCTTTGAGCTGGAGTTTGAGAACCCCTAGTCTGTCTGTATAGTGCTATTGACCATCGATTTGGCCTTCAACTAATCTTATTGGCTGCTGTTTTCATTTAACTCAAGCGTGGTATTGTAAAATTTAAGAATTAGGACTTAATACAGAATATAAAGAAAATGGGTGGCTAAGGACAATAATTGGATTAACATTTTTAGATCCTCAAGAAGTTTCAGAATCATTTGTAGAATATTTTATGTCTATAACACCAGAAAAGTCAGCATATTATAAATTTGCTGATTATTTAACTGACAACTACATCTCTGAAAATAGTGTGTTTCCCCCAACAATAAGGTCTAATTGTAGTGCGAGTTTATCCAGAACAACAAATAATTGTGAATCTTTTCACGCACATTTTAATGAACAATTTTATAAATCACATCCACATATTAATATAGTTTTAAAAATTTTAATTTCGAATGTTCAAAACAACGTATACATCCAAATCAACAGTTGCAACTTAGGTGTGCAAAAACCTGCAAGATATAATATAAAAAAACGATTGATAAATACAACAAACGCAATAGATGAATACAAAAATAAAATTATTTCAAAAACAACATTTTTAAAAAAGGTATGCAACAACTATTCAAAATAATAATAAATACCTCATTAATATAATATAGTAATTAATAGATTTACTATAAATTGACATATGTTTACACATAATGTAACACAAACTTTAATCTGAAAATTAAGTCAAACAATTTTTTGGGGGTCAATAAGAACCGCCTCCTCGTGGTGGCCTCTGGGTAACTCTAAATGGTTCTCAAACTAAAATTAAGACAGCTAGGTAGAAATAAATTTGGCGGAAATGAAAATTTAACCTTTTTCGTTTTGGCGGAAACAAAAATCGAGTTTTTTGGCGGAAACGACTGACGCCCTTTTTTTCGACGCTTTTAAAAAGTATTTAAAAGGTCGATTTTTATCTTGCCCAAGTGCCATATACATTTATTTTCCTTTCAGAAAAGTTGCTATTTAAGAAAATCGAAGCATTTTTACTGCCAAAAAAGGTGTCATCGGACCCAACAATAAATAAAAAAAACCACACATCATTGTAAAACTAATAGATTCCATCACTCCGTTCAGAATCTAAGATCGCCGTGTAGTCGCCATCCAAAAATCTTATATTTAAATTTTTTAATTGACTTAATGAAAATTGATGATGGATGTAAAAATATATATAAAAGTATAATTAATATTTATATGTCGATGATGGATTATGGTGTGATTAAGTTTACAAAAAAATGCTGCCACCCCTTAGTTCCAAAACAATTTGCCATCCGAAGCGATAGTACCCCCTCGCCCCTCTTAAATACGTCCCTGACTCCAAGTATCTACATTTTTTCAACGACATTATAGAAAAACATTATAGACAGAACAAGATATTATACATTTGAATAATTATTTTGATTATTGATCAAATTTTAAAATATTTACTAACTCCTCTTAACTTCTATCTCAATCACCGCTTATTAGTTGTACAATGGAAAAATATTGACTAAAATCATATCGTAATTCCTTGTACTTTCTAATTTGATATAACATTTAGTATGTGTATTGTGTACCAATTTACAAGAAATAGAATCAAAATACAATTACCAAATCATTACACTTGAATTAATAAGAATGAATCATTATTATTATAAATGTAAGTTGTAGTTCATGGTTTCGGATGTTTTCATTGTAATACCATCACTATAAATACTTGATTAAAATTTGACCTTGAATTAAAAACTAAATTAATTTTTTTTAGCAATACACCAATTAAATAGCCTGTAAACATTAATCAATTTACAAAAAAAGAATAGGTACTCCTGAAATACTTCGTTATTACTTACAACAAGGCCTAGCCAGTTTGACATTTAAACAAATAAATTATTACAAAATATACTTTAAAAGATATACAGTTGTATTTCAGGATAATTTATACAAATTCAAAAATTATGTCATTTTCAAAAAACAATTGTGATTATATTTAAAGCATAAAAAAAATGGATTACAATTATTAAAATCCATCATCATTAATATCATCTGAAGATAAGCTGCTGATAGTTCTTCTGTTTTCAATCCTAATATGCATTCCGGTATCAATATGCTGGCCTTCATTGTCCTCTATACTTCGGGAGTGTTCATTATCCTCATCGACCTCCACAATTTCATCGTTTTTCTTTTCCTCTTCATCATCATCGATTTCTCTAACTCTGGGGTCTACAACATACTCAGTACTGCTAACATTTTTATAATTTGAGTTGTCCCTTATCACAATGTCCCTCATATTGTTGTATCTATTGTTGATAGTTCTAACGTTTTGAATCATAATATGCATTCCGGTATCAGTATGCTGGCTTTTATTGTCCTCTAAGTAAGTATTATCCATGGTTATTTATTCTTCAATAGTATTCCTAAAACCAAACAAATTTATAAATATAAATATGTTCATATTTTAATTATATTCATAGATTATAATGTGTGTATAAGTGTACGACGTTGTCTATAATATGTGTAATATGCATCCATGACTCTCCATAATGGCGTAAAAGTGTATTATATCGTAATTCTATATTCTAGTATTGTACCTATACGGTTACACTGTTTAATTTTTGTTATTTCAACGTTGACATTTTTTAAATGTATGGCATTTAAAATGAACGAATTAATTTACTTTTAATTTGTCAGTTTTAACTAAAAAATAATATTTTCTATTTTACACTCATTTGAAGCGGTCCCTCTCCCTCATGGGGCTTAATTTTTTTTTAAAAATACCATAGTATAATAAAATGAAAATAGGTATACAAAGTGTGCTGCAAATTATAATAAATCAATAATTAATAATAACTGAAACAATTGAGAGTTAACTTTTTCAAATTTAAACATTTAAATAATACTATTTTATTAATTTGAATATTTTAAAAATAATTGTGAATATATGATTGATGCTAAATTGTTATTACTTATTATAAACCTATAAGATATAAATGATATAATGTACTAGGTATGACCATTGAGCTCTATTATAAATGGAATGCTAATTGTCCCTATGATCAATGAAAATAAAACCAAGTAAGAGCGTTATACTAAGATAAAGAATAGAATAAGTGTGGTTTTCTCTATCTCTGATGATATATTATAATATATAATATATAAGAATCTTGAGCTATCATAGTTTTTGTTAGTAGCAATTTAATAAAAAAAGAACCGTATGGGCTCACTCTGCTATACCTACAGTAGGGGATGGAGTGTACATCGTTTTTGAGATAGTCGGATAGATCATTACAATGGATTAGTTAAATTTGAATGCAATGATAGGTATCATTGTATATAAATAATGATTCTGAACGGAGATGATATGTTGGTCTAGAATAGGTATATTATATAATATATTATGTTATATTTAAATTGAAATATTATGTCAATATTCTCTGTTCAGACGCTTATAAAGAAATTAGTGCCTATGGATTTCAAATTTTTTTGAATGACAATAAGAACAACTTGTGTGAAGTAATCTATTAAATTTGCTAGAACTTTGAACCAACCAAATTTTTTTTAACAACAAATATCAAAAGAAAATGTAAAAAAACCAATTTTTAAAATGCTTATTTGTTGCTTAAAAATAAGTATAATAATATGAAAAATTTTGACACATTTTATAGAAATTTAAACTTTATGAGCTTATAAATAAAATCTGTGTGGAACGATTTCCAATTTTTTTTAGTTTTGATAATTATAATTTATAATATACCTTGTATTACATTCTCAAGAGTTTTCATATAGCTAACATTTTTTTTATCGGTATTTCAAAAAAAAAAAAAAAAACTTAGAAAAATCGAAAATTTAAATTATCTTTAAATAATGCAAAATATTTTAAAACACCTTGAAACTTAACCATGTTTAAAATCGCTAATATAAACATTTGGTAAAAATTTCAAGTGTGCGTTTTTGGTTTTTGAGTTAAAGCAAATTCCAAAAACTGATATGATTTGTCATATCTGAAACAAACTATAGAAAAATGTCTAAAAATACGAAAGCGTATATTTCATGTACCACTTGCACAACCAAGCAAAATAGCAAACCCACGATTGAACCAACAACTAAATTAGAAGAAAAAATCAAAGATCTTATTAAATCAATAAGTTCTATGAGTCAGAAATTTGATACTTTTGAAACCAAGTTAAAAAATATGTTTAGAGAAATTAAATCAATTAAATACGATAGTGAACAAGTCAAAATAGAAAATACAAGACTTACCAAAGATATGAATGAACTGAAACACAAAATCGAATAAATCGAACAACAGAACCTCGATATAAGTATTGAAATTACCGGAATACCCAAGACTGAAAACGAAAACTGTATTGAAATAGTAAAAAACTTGAAATTAAAAATGGTGTTCCGCAAGGTACAGTAATATCTCCTATTTTGTATATTATTTATGTATCTGCGTTGTGAAATTTAAAACTAAAAGGCATACTATATTTCTATGCTGATGATACAGCTTTATAGTATCCATAAATAACTGGGAAAAAACAATTCTAAATGCAGAGAGTGATATGTGTATAATAAACGAGTGGTTTCTAAAACACAACCTGAGGTTAAATTTTAATAAAACCAAGTACATGCTTTTTCCCAAGATAAAAGAACGCAACCTAACATAAATGCGTTAAAAATAAATAAGATAACTATAGTTCAAACAATGATTTGTAGGAAATGATCGACAAAACTGAAAGTATCAAATATCTTGGTATCATTATTGATCAGCACTTAAAATGGGACATTCATATCAATAATTTAGTTAATAAAATGCTCAAATCGAATTATTTCTACATAAACGCCAGAAAAGTACTAAATAAAAAAATATAACGTATAATATATTTTTCTATGGGCCAATCCTTATAACAATATGGTATTACTGCTTGGGGAGGCTTAGGTACAGTTGCAAACAGAGGCGTTCTCAGGATATTTCAATGGAGGGGGGGATGAAAAAAATGGTTACATAATAAGCCGTAAGGTTAAGTTAGGGTTTGACCTCACAACTTCCACATTATAACAATGAATATTAAAATAATGCTAGTTGATAATATCAAATAACTAATTCAAGTGATGATTACCTTCGTATGATAGCCCATAAATTTGGTTTAGTTGATAAATCAGTAAAAGACGTCGCTATGATATACCAAATCCTAACTTTAGAATCAAGACGGCTAAACACAGATGATTGTTTAGTTCTAATGTTACAGTTTCACGACTGAGTTTCATTAAAAACTTGAAATATAATATTCAAATAATAATAATCATCATAATTAAATATCTTATTAATTTTAACAATGAACAGTAACAACTATTCAAAATTTAACATAAATATTGAAACATATAGATATGTTCTGCACTTCAGTATATTATTCAACTTTAACTGTAACAAATTTATACCTGCAGTAAATATGTATATAAATATTGTACTGCAGATAATAAATTAGATATACCTATATCATTCAAAAGTTATAGCTATTAATTGTTATTAAACTAATATTACTATGTGTATGTTAAAATAAAAATTAATAAAAATGAACAAAAAAATCAGTTCGAACGGGTTATTACTTATTAGTGCTATCTTATAGTATTATTTACTCATAAATACTTCAAAAAATGGATTTTTAGCTTTTACAAATTATATTTATTGGCATTATGCAGCGCAACGAGGATGAAAAATATGGACAATTTTTCTATTTATCTATTATAATATATAATAAATTATTATATTATTAATAATCTTATAATTTTATTTTTTTCAAAAAACTATAAACAATGACCACCGGCCAACACCCACCCAAAATTACGCATTAGGGAGTTCAAAACCAATTAGACACATATTAACAACCAAATCACGGAAATACGCAAATGGCCTCAGAATTCCAAAAACACTCTAATTTTGATTTTTGAAGCAAAATAATTATATTGTCCCATGATGTCACTATAAAACGTGATTTAGAAAAATAATTGAAATCCACAAAAAAGTACTTAGGAAAAGTAAAAAAGGCTTTCTGTGCGTAAGTTGAAGCGATTGGGAGAAAAAATAGAATTTTGATATTAATAAAGAAGTGAAGTCAATCCCAAAATTCTGTGCCACAACTTGAAAAATATCAATTCACAAACAAAAAAAATTAGCACTGCATGGCGCATATTAATGATGAAATTAGCCATAAATCGGAGTAGTCGACTTGTTTACGAGTTAGACTGTCTAACTTGAACCAATTTATTTTTACTTTTTTTGTTATTTATTATACTTTAAAATCCGAGCCCTATTTATAAGTAATTTATATGTTTAGCGTAATTTTGAATAAGAATAAACAATCTTAACTTACCTCGCAAATCACAATGTAATAAGTAATAATTAATTATGGTTCGTTGTCTGTCACCAGGCTGCTGTAAATTTATTATGTGTGTATATTTGTCAGTGGTCGAACTACAATTTTATTATTGTACCTACCAAGGCAATAACTACCGATAGCGCACAACACATATTGATGACGTGCTCACAGAACATAATAATAATATATAATATAATATACAACAGAAAAAATAAATTACCACAAACTTTTTAGCATATTTTTATGCTAAAGGGAATATTAGGGAATATTATCGTTGAACGAAAAGTTTTTAAAAATTATTTTTGGAAACTTGAATAAATACTTCTAGTAGTGTTAGGATTGAAAGTTCAGTTGATTCCGGTATAAACGTAACACGTATAGTAGTTGTGGGTGTTGTGGTCACACAAGTAATGACAGCGAAATTGGAAATTATAAAGTCTTAGATTAAAAATTTGTAATGTAAGTAATGTATTGTTTAATTATTTTAACGGAAACGAAAAAGATAATTATAATATTGTCGTAGGTACAGAAAAATACGGTAAAAATTACCGTTTAAGTACTGTGCAAATAGAAAGAAAATCCATAAGAAGGTTAGAAGGAAATATACTTATACCTAGTTACTCAACTTGGATTTAAAATAAAATTAACTAAATTATTAGCGCTCATTGTACTTCAGGTAATAAATGCTTGGACTTATATCACAGCCATCGTTAATTCACCATTTTATTTAATATACACAAACTATTTATTCTCCGAGGTTATAACTTTTATAAATGTATGCATTATGTTTAGTGGATACATACTTGGTATCTATAAAACAACCGGATGGTCTGTAATTTACAACAGTGCTCGCAGTATTCAGTCCAGTGGCGGTTTTAAGGGGTTGACGAGGCGATCACCCTCTCCCCCTTAGACTTTTTTTTGTCACTTGAACTGATGCGCCATAGCCCGAAGAATATTAGAACATAATGACTATGAAATTCAAGTTATAACTACAATATTATTTTGTATATTTTGTCAATTATTATTATTTGATTAGCAATACAAATCAGTGAATTTAAATAAAAATATATTCAATACAAATTGGTCATAGCTAAAGCTAGAGACTTATAGAAACTTGCATTTTCATCAATATTCATTTAAATAAAATTCTATAGAAATTAGTGTCCTAACAATAAGAATTTAAAGCAATTTTTTATTTTTTTTTGGATATTTTACATATTTAGCTCTTTTTTCCCAAAATAAGTGAATATTTTTTTATATTTGTATTTTAAGTACATATTTCATTTATATTATATTATGTTTAATATAAATTTTCAAAATAAACTGTTGATATGATTAAATATTTTTAAAAAATTGAACATTTAGGTAAGATTTTTAAAATTACTAAGTAAATAAATTTGTAATGTCAGGTTTTTAATGGAAAATAAAATATTCCAAGAATATATATATATAATAGGGCAAGTATATTATAAGGTTTTTTAGAGCATGAAACTACCCTATAGTTATATATTATAACAAAAAATTATAATTATTGTCGTAAACACTTATAGTCTTTTAATATACTTAATTTTTATCAAATAAATGAAATATTTTGTTTAAATCGATTGATAAAGGCTGATTGCTGAATAATTTTATTTTCATTGTTGCAAATTACATACCTATATTACATACAAATAATAATAATTAATTGAACTGTACCTACGTGAAAAATAATCTAATAGGAATATTAAATTATTAAGCAATAATATACCATTTCGTTACACTAATGGCAATACCACGTAACTGACATTTTACACAAAATTAATTTTTGGTATCAAAATATTTGTATTTTTCTTGCGCACAAAATTTATTTTCTGTACAATAACCTTTAATAAATTATTTACCCTCCAAATTGGATTTAAGTGATAACTTAAAGCACTGCTCAATGACACGTATCTCACAAAAACTAGTGAATACCACGTAACTACATTAACTTTTAAACAGCAACCATATTTAAAGAATTTTATTTAAAATATTGCTGAAAAAAAATGGGGTGTATAATATATTTTAATATTTATTCAATTTTTTCACTCTCCTGAACAATTGGTAAAATGTAGATACGTGGTATGGCCATTAGTGTAACGATTTGAATTTGGATAATGATTAATGCACGAGAAATGAAGAACTTTATATCATTTCTTTTATAAAAAACCTTATAAAAAACTAGTTAGGTAGTAGAAATGAAAGATTACGAAATATTTATTTTTAGGCTTTTTCTGAACAGTTTTAGAATTATTTAGTCAAATAATTACTTATAAGAAAATAAAAATTATTCAGTTCTTAATAGATACAATATAAAATTGAACAAATTTATGAACCATAGTATTAATGGGAACTAATATAGTAGTGTGCTCAGTTGTCCACCCACTAACCTAGCCACCTTAATTATATAATATTGCACGGTCCTTTTAAAAATCCGTCATTTTACATGACTTTTCTCGTAGCTATTATATAATATAATATTATATGCATTAATATAAATGTGTACCTATATTTCTTCGTCATGCGTGATGTGTTTTTGCATGTTACGGGCATTATCTGCGAATTAGATCTTCGTTGCCGTCAGTTGAATAAACGAGGTCATAGATATTTATCGTTGAAATCTTATACTCAAACGATAATCCTTTATTTAACGATGTCCAAATTGTACACCGATTTAATAATTATACACTTTCGAATAATTTGACAGAATTACGAGGTTATACTTACAGATGAGAATTTGAATATACAAGATGGATTCAAAACATGCGTGCTACAGTTAAATATGAATATTCACTATGAAATTAAATAAACATACAAAATATGTAAAATAGTAAATGCAATTGGTGTTATTTTAATTAATTAATCAATTTATTTAATTAAAAAAAAAAAAAAATTAATTAAAATTGATTAATTTTAGATTCTGAACGGAGTGATGGAACCTATTGGTTTTACAATTATGTGTGTGTTTTTTTTTTTATTTATTTATTATTTTTGTGACTGTCATCACGTTTTGAGGCAGTAAAAATGTTTCGATTTTCTTAAACAGCAGCTTTTCTGAAAGGAAAGTGAATGTAGATGGTACTTGGGCATGTCAAAAATTCAACTTTTTCAGAACTTTTTAGAAGCGTCGAAAAAAAAACAATAAAAAAATTACGAAAAAACGGGAAATTATACTCAAATTCACGGTTGGACAAAAAAAATTTTTAAAATACTCTAACTCAAAAACGAAAAATCGCAAACACTTGTAATTTTCACAAAATCATTATTAGGGCTGTGAATTTATAGAAAAGTGCATTTTTTTTTTTTGGTGATTATAAAACATAGCATGGAAAGTACATAATTTGAATTATGTAACTACGAATCCATCTATGAAACTATAATGTTGCATATTTTTGCATATTTTGACGTTTTTAATTTTTTAGGTCATTTTTATGAATTTTTAGGTCATATGTTGCTTTTTTAGTTCATTTTCTAGTATTTTTAATCAAATGCCATGAATTGACTTGTTTGAAAACATTTATTTTTATTTTACACAGGCTGTATATTATGTCAAATTAATATTTTATTAAATAATATTTTACCCAAGTCACATATATATATATATAGATAGTCTATATAAGCTATATCGTTTAGTACTTGTTCGGCGTTCGCGAGTGTACAGTGAAATGTGCCAACAGTAAAATGCCGAAATCAAAACCACTTTTCTCGTCAACATTACGAAAGTAAATCAATGAATTTCGCGCTGATATTTTTCGTACGGATGACACAATATTATACTGCATAGTTTGCGAAGTTAAAGTTTCGACAGAAAAAAATTTACGATACAACAACACGTAACAAACACGTTCTGCATTTTAAGTGCATATTTTATTGCATTTTTTTTTTAATATTTAAAATAATTTTTTAAGGTTTTTTAGTGCATTAAATTCACAGCACTAATCATTATATTGGCTTTTTCTATACATGGTTAAGTTTTCGAAAGTATAAGTTAAGTATTTGAAATTCGTAAAATGCTCCAGCAAATTGCTGTAAATTATTTGTACTGCACAGTATAAAACCATTTTCTTTGAAAATTGTGCTTTAAGATCATCCTTAAGTTTCTCAGCTAAAAATAAACAAATCCATATTTTACTTTACATTTGAAATAATTCAA
>JAIPRK010002642.1:0-15613 GCA_025469195.1 Chaitophorus viminalis | reverse complement strand
TAATGATTTGATGAAGTTAGACCAATTGAAGACTTTACTTTCGTCAAAAATTATAATTGCACACCTAAATGATCCCGATATAGAACTGATAACTACAATGCCGGTGAGCAATGTTTACGACATTATAGTCATCCAGATAGAATCAATGTGGATGATATTATAATTTATAAATCATATTGAAAAAATAATCATTACAGTAGGTACATCGTTTAACAGATGTAAGGTAGCCATTTTCGAAAGAGGTTGTACATGAACAATGGTCATACATGATTAATTGTACAACATAGAAAAATTATTATATAAGTACTTAAAAACGTATAACCCATGTCCATTTGTGTTAAATATTATTATTCTGTGGACCATACATAAATCATAATGATTAATATCATGAGTACATAATACAATTATAAAACACACAAATTGTTTTGCTTCAATAGAATAATGTTTGTATTCATACAGAGTTTTTGATTTATATTGTAAATCGTATTTTTACATAATACACTGTATTATCGGATTGTACGCCGCTATTAATTATTGCATGCATCAACCTAACCCCATTCTCATAAAGTAGATCTTTATGCATATCGGTGACAACATTGTTTTCGTATCTGTGCCTAATATATGAGCAATTTTGATAGAAGTAATTTATGATGTCATAGTTTACACAGTATTCGCCATATATTATAGCGAGAAACCGTTAATCGTATTGACATTTTTAATCTATAATTTTTCCAAATACTTAGTCGTTTCTTGACCAACTGTTCAAAGGTACGACTATTGATGGTCGGGTAACGCTAAATCTAAAAAAGAAAAGATGTCCCATTAAAATAAGCGCATCATCAATACAATGCGCAAAGCCGTATCATAGTGTATCAGGACTCACGAAAAAGATTGATTGAAAAGCCAATGTGTAATTAACCAGTTAAGTTTAAAAATTGAACAATAAATCACCACATGAGTCATGAATCAAGTTCCCCCTTTAACAAATTTATTTGATATCAATGCCAATATTTAGCAGGTTCACGTATGGAACTACAAAATCATTTTTAAATTTATTTAGAGCTAACTTCATGCAGCCCCCTATTCAACCTTACCGATTCGTTCCAAATCAATGCCAATAATTAAAAGCAACCTAATTGCAAATAATTTTAAATCAGTAATATTTTCATTATGCATAAACTAATAGCATATAAAATGACAAAAATGTTTTATTAACTCTAAAAATCAAGAATACTCAAACTAAAAATAGAACATTTCTCATCTCGACAAATAGGAATGATTTAATATTTGTCTTATTTTTGATATAAACTTACTTTATTTTTATAATTATTATAATATAATTTAATAAAATATTACTTTTGCTATATAAAATTATATTTCTAAGATATATTTTATCGTAAAAAGTATATAGAACTAATGGTTTTAGATACCAAAGTTTTTCTTAAATAACTAATTAAAATATATTAATGTAATATGAGTGTTATGACTTTATGAGTATTAATATTTAAACTTTTTTTTAATGGATGTAAGTATAATTAGAAAAACTAAAGGTATCAACTGCTAGTATTTAAACGGAAGAAAATATTCGAATTACAAAATCTATCTCGTACCTAAGCATTAATAAAAAGATTTAGATAATGCAGAATAAAAGTAGAATAATATATTAAATATTTACATAATTTAAAATTAATATTATGTGTAAATAAAATATAATGGTATTTTTCATGAGTATTTTAGATTAGTAATCGAGGAACTATTAATAGGTGAATTTATTGATAAAATTAATTACGATTTTATATTATAATTAGACATTAGAAGCTTAAAAGATTACCTTAAAAAAATGTTGAATATATTTTTTAGATTTAATTTTTTATTTATGTTAGATATGTTTTTCATAGAGATTAATAATCATAATTATTATAACTAAAGTAATGGTAGATAATATTAATTAACTTTTATCCTAAAAGATTTATTTTAATGAATTATGGTATTTTTATAATATTAAGGGCTATTAATTGTCTTACTGAACGTATTGTATTTAATTTGAATTAATTATTTTTAATTAATTTGCTAAATATTGGCAAAGATGTTGAAGGGTTTTGGTAAGATGGGGGAAGGGTGGGGGTTAATTATGGCCATTCCGGAAATAGTGGAAACATTCTTGATCCTCTGCTGTTACAGCTAGAACTTTTATCAACATACTTTTTTTTCACTTCAGTAACCATTTATATAAAAGTGCAATATAACTAACCTAATAAACAATAAAATTATATCCACAAAAAATATTGTACATTTTTAACTAGGTTAGAACTTATTGCTGTATGCTTTAAAACCCATTAGTTATTCTTCAAATGTATTAAATAATAATCTCTTTTAGTATTGTCTGTTAAACATTCTATGATTTATTTAATTGTTTTGTGTGTGGAATAAAAATAAAATCGTTATAAATCTCTATAACCATATGTTTTATTTTTTGTCAAGATGTCATAAATCTTTCATAGAAATTTATTAGTGCGTTTCGGAGTGTCAGTTTTTTGTGGTATAAATTATGATTTCCTTTAACAATCTTAGGTATATTTTATGGGTTGTCAATATTTAGCTGCTGGTTTTTATTAAATATTTAAAGACGCAGTTGTCATGAACTATATATTATAACGCGTCTATTATAAAACAAAAATAAAATATTACAGCAATAAAATGTAATAATGTTCTGTATAAATACAAACAACTATTATAAAAACGATTTTACATATTTGTGATTGTTCCAAAAGTTTAAGTCGTAGAAATTTAGAACTTTTACCAGTTCCAAATTTACCAGGTTACCAGATGGGCATTTTATTTAAACGATTATGATTTTTTTGTCAAGACATTTTAATAATTTTTAAGCTACAAAATAGCATTTGAAATATTCAATTTTTTGGTTTATAATTTTTGATGAAAAAAATTGACTGTGACAAAATACTTGAAAATGTAGGATAAGGTTCCACAGTAGTTTTTCTAATTGTCGTTTAAAAATTATTAATAAACATTGGCACAATTATTTTTATAAGCTTTTGAGGTGCAAACATATAAATAATATTACAATAATTTAAATATAGAATAATATATTATATCACCTATTAGTAGTATATATATTTATTCTAGACTAACAAAGCATCTCCGTTCAGAATTTGTTTTAAACCTAATGAAGATGATTATTTAACCCGTGTAACAGAATATCATTATACATCAAATCAAAGTATACTGAAGAACTATGTGATAAAAGTATTGTTTCGTAATTCAATATATGTTGTGTTGCATACATTGCACAAAAATAAAATAAAATAAAAAACACATCATTGTAAAACCAATAGATTCCATCAATCTGTTCAGAATCTAAAATGTATTTTGTCAAAACGTGAATTTGAGAAAAATTTTCCGTTTTTTCGTAATTTTTTTATCGTTTTTTTCGATGCTTTTAAAAAGAATTTTTTCATACTTCCATTTTTGGAGAAGTTTAAATCAAAAATGCTGACTCATCGATCTCACCGCCACTTATCTCTTTAAGTAAGTATTTTGTGAGATTTCGGATTAATAGTTATCCTTATTTTCAGTACTTGTAGCAAAATTAATTTCACACTATATTGTTGGTCTTATTATAACCTACATACACTTTACGTACCTAATAAGGACCGCTAAGTTGGCTTGGAGCCGTTTTATTTTAATTTGGCCTGTGTATATTTTTAGAAGTTCGGCGCCACTGCTTGAATATGCCTAATGAAAATAATTATTGAACCCGTGGAACAAAACATTATACATCAAGTCAATGTATACTGAAGAACTATGTGATAAAGCATCGGATAGATAAACAATACTGGAGCACGCTCTCACCAACGAAACGAAAACGAGCCATATCTTGAACGTAACCCCCACCACTACAGGGCAAAAAAAAAATAGACGCTAACTTATGAACTTACTAGAGAATTTGTCCGATTTTAAAAATTTTAAATTATTTGAACTTTTTAACAAGCCTACTTTTATATAGCGATGTAGTTTCAAATAGAAAAAATAAACAAATAAACAAAACGAGTAACTGCAATTACTACAATAATACAGACATATATAGTGTTTACTACTTACCAGTTACCTTTAAACATAAACAATTATATTATAATTAGGGTTGTAAATTTGAAATATTTCACTTGAAATATTTCAAAGTTGACGATTTCACTCGTCTAGAAATATTTCAATAAAATTATAAAAAATATTTTTATTTCTTTTAAACGTATTTATAGATGATTAGAAATAATAATATATTGATTAAACACAGAAAACATTGATTATGAATAACTTATCAGTTAGGTATCATTTATCAACCAAGGCTTACGAATTAAAAATCCTACCTAAATACTGTTAATGGTCAATATAGTTATAAATTATTAATTAATAACTATATATTTATATGGTATTTGTATATTGGTGTTAATTTTATTATATTTTTGTTATCACTTATTATTTGAATCCCCTTTTGGCTATTAAACTATTTTTACCACTTATTACTTTATTACTAATATAAATAATTAAATTATTACTTATTAGTAATGGTTTTTGGAATGTTTAACTTAATAGATAAGATTATAAGAATATAAGATACCTATACATATTTATATGACATAATAATATAAATATATAATATGTATTACAAATATATACAATATACATATTTGATATAATCAATCATGCAATATTTCTCTGTTGGCATATGGCTGACTTCAATATATTGTCTTATAGTCTGTTATCTAGTTTTTTTATATGTCTATGTCTGTGTATTGTTATGTATGTAATATGTAACTATGTTACATATTTTCTTTATTTCATACAATAAACCAACTTTTGAAAAAGGTTCACTTGGATAAAAAAAAATTTTCATAGATATGAACTATTTCATGAATTTTTCATGAAATATTTCAAGAAAATAAATTTCATGAAATTTTACAACCCTAATTATAATCCAACTTTTTAAATAATATAAATAATTTAATTGAACCGATGCTAAAACGACACGAGTCACTTTTTTTGTGAAATTTTGATATTAGCAAAAACACATGCTAGTCGTCATAAAAACATCATATTATTTATATACACAAATTATGTATAATCAGTACATAATATATTTCCACAAGTATTCATTTTTAAATAAGAATTTTTTTCTAAATTATACACTTTATTAATTATCCAAAAATTTTAAAAAATTGACTCATATCATTTCTGCAATTATCAATTCAATTACTCCTTCAGTCATCCTTTAAAATTTAAAGTAGGTAGTGATTATTTTATAAACATTAGGTCATTAGAGAACATCAAAGGGTTAATAAAACAAACAAACAAATTGAATATATTTAAAACGTTACATTTACATTTTAAACATTAAATTATAAGAACAAACTTTTTGCTTAATCAGCAACTTCTCTAAAAGAAAACTGAATATAGATGGTACTTAGGCAAATCAAAAATCCAAGTTTTTCAATACTTTTTCAAAAAACCGAAAAAAACGATAAAAAAATTACGAAAAAACGGGAAATTTTATGTAAAATCACGTTTTTAAAAACACATTTTTTTTAAATGCTCTAACTCAAAAACCAAAACCCGCAACAATTTGAAATTTTCACCAAATCTATATATTGGCGTTCTCTATACATGGTTAAGTTTTCTAAATATTTAAACATATTTTGACTTATTTATAGACAATTTAAATTTTCGATTTTTGTAAATTATTTTTTTTTTTTAAACATCTATAAAATTTAATTGGCTGACCGAAAACTCTTGAAATTTTAATACAAGGTATATATTAAGTTAAACCAATTGTAAATAAAAAATATCGGAGATCGTTTCTCTCAAATTTTTTTTATATGCCCATTAAGTTCAAATATGTATAAAATATGTTAAAATCGCGATAATTCGCAAGTTATTTTGTAATTGAAAATTCATAAAAATTGTTCTGTTTATACTTAAGGTTCAAAATTTCAACACTAGATTTTCCATAAGCTAATCTTCAAAAATACATAAAAAAATTTCTACCGAAAAAATGTTATGACTGTTTGAATTTTAAATTTTTACGAAATTGCATTATAATTCAATTTAAATATAAAATACTGTATTATTATATACACATTTTAGACAAACATATTAACTCCGTTCAGAATCGTTATTCGTATACTATGATATCTATCATTGCATTCAAATTTAACAAATCCATTGTAATAATGACCTATCCTATAAACGAGGTATAGTCCACCTCCAACTGTACAGCAAAGCGAGGCCCACCCGTTTTTTTTTATTTTCCTCTTGTAACAAAAGAAGTGAAATTTTTATTTTTTATATAGCTGTGGTCTGACTGTCCATCAATTAGTACAAAAGGGCAAACTATCATTTTACATATTATATTCCTCACAAAATATCCAGCTATATAGTCTAATATTTCGCCAGAGTATCCTTTTAAATGTATACTAGATAAAATCTTCGTATATTCATCACCTAACTCACCCAACTCATCAAAAACATCGTCTTTATGAGTAGATTTTCTAATACTACTTTTATCGAACGAAAATCTAATATATCTCCTCTTGAAATTTTATAATATGAACAATTTTCATTCTCAACGATAATTTTTTTGGTGTATAATAATTGCCTCAAGGTTTTTTTTAAATTGAACACAATTTGGGTTATTATTGTTCCCACCCCTGGCTGGAATACACCTCAAAAAAAGTTCAAGATGGTCTTGTGAAGTTTTATAAGCCAAAACATATCTAAGAGGATTTCGGAATCTATAAAGAGGCTTATTATGAAATTTCTATGGTACTTAACGTAGTTACTAATTTACTATGAAGCATAAAATAAACATTTTCCTTCCACCCAATACTGTCGAAATATAAAATCCGAATCACAGTAAATAATATGTGAGCTGATAAAGAATATGGTGGTATATTTCCTTGCCCTGAAGTGGTGGGGGAAGCGTCTATAAACGTGGCTCATTTTCAGTATCAGAGTACGGGCTGTATTGTTTATCTATCTCGATGGATAAAAGTATTGTTTCGTAACCCAATGTATGTTGTGATGCATACATTGCAACTGCAGGGTTACAAAGATGTAGAAAACCTAAATCTCAACGATCCGGAGCATAAAGCAAAATATGAATAACTCAATTTTTCACAATACTGTACATATCGATTTGTGTGTTGTTTCAATTCTTGGACTTGGCCAATAAATATTTTGAATTTAAAAAAACAAAGGACGTTAATTATTTCATGTTTGCTGCTCAGATAACATTAATAGATCTTCTCACGGCACTAGTAATGACTAGAACTTTGATCAACCCGCAAATGGCAGTTCATGAAATAAATTCACTGACGAGCTCTGCGTTTTTGACCCTTTTAACTAATGGCGGTCAAGATGCCATGAATCATTATAACAGCCCTCCCAGTGTTAAACCTTCTCCTGATAATCTAATCATTAAAATGGAGAAAATAAATATATCAATAACTTATCTAATCGAGACGATGAAGCTACCTATCTAACCTACCAATATGATTAATTTTACTTAGGTTTTTGGGATTTATATTCTTTATCACAAAGAAAAAATCATTATAGTACTTTAAAATGTAAACGTTATGTTCCTTTTGTACTTTTTATTATATATACTACATCGTGAATCATAATTATTACAAGCCTAGGGTATGAATACATCTGCTAGACACCATGCGTACATTGGGTAAATACATTTCGAAAATATTACTGACTATATGAATATATGACCTAACTGTAATAATAGGTAAATGGGTCAAAATGGTTTTTATCTAGACCAAACTGTAAATCAGACCTGTAAAAAATGCATAAAAAAAAATAAAAATAGTCGACAAAGCTATAATATTTCTTGGTTTCACAAAAATCTATAACACCTCGATGAGGTCTAAATGAATGTTATTGTATCAAAACATCAAGCTCTGTACTATAATTGTATATATTAAATAAAAATTTCCAAAAATTATTTGAAATTTTGTATCGTGGTGAGACATGATTAAAATAATGAACATGTCTACATTTTTGGGTCGTTTATTGTTCTTCGTATAAACACTATATGAACGTGTCATAACTATTTTTTATTTGCATAGTATTGCATATAATATAATATTTGCATATTTTAGTGCCGTGATTTTCAATGATGCAATATTACTCAATGAATGATGATTTATTGCAATTTATTGAAGTTGAACAGGTACATTTTTTCGTATAATTTATAGCCTGTTATAGGTTTAGAAATATATGATGAATAAATAGTAATTGATAAATAGATACATTTATTACTAGTTATGAATATATAAATCATTTTCACAATTATTATAATTGTTTTTTTCGTTACCTTTTACAAAATACAATTATTCATATTTTAAAAAATTGCAACAACTTGAAACGGTTTATCGGGGTTACCGACACCCGGATCTTTATAAAATATCACAACTGATTCTATGATAAAGATTTATTGATTATTAATAAAGTATGTACATAAATTGAACAGAGGATTATTGCGAGCCGTGCGGCTGGCTTGAACAAGCAGCCGCGACGGACGGTATCGGACCTGAGAGGTACGACAGGGAGAGAATACACGGTCGGGGGTGGACTTGAATAAGCGAACACACCGGCCGTTTACCGACGAACGCTCAAGCAAGGGCGCCGTAAGGGTTTTTTAACGGTATTGGCTCTGAAAAGGGGCTTTTTGTAGAATCGATGAAATACGCCTGTGGATCGTGAACCCCACGTGTCAATGCCGCTGGGGTCGGATCCGAAGGTGTTATATTGGTATCGATGCGGTTTCCACAGCCGTCGCCGTTGCCTTCAAAACTTCAGTGGTCGTTAAACATCGTCGTCGGTCATTCACTTGCCGGACCCGTCACAATCGCCGTTGTTGTGGTCTCTGTATCGCTATTCGCTGCTAGCGTCGTCGCCGCTGATATTTTAATTGCCGAACTCGTTGTAATCGCCGTTACCGTCGTCGTCGTGGTTATCTTAATTGCTTGGGCCGTCGTCGTTGTTATGTTAATCGTCGGTGATCGTCTCGTTTCTTCTGGTCTTCTTATCGCTGAAGTTGTTGACGGTTGTGAAGAGAAGAATGGAGTGTCGATGGACAGAAAAGTGACGGGTATATATACCCCATCAGATATCGACACTCCGTTCTCATTCGTCGGTTCTTGAATTATGCCGGTGTAAAAAGACACTACTCTTCTTCTGTCCTGTTTGTCTTCGTGTCATTTTACCTTGTTACCATGTCGCTTGTCGTGGCCAAGTGGTGGCCCTGAAAAGGGCAGTTTTACTGTATGCATACTCCGTTACAAAATGGCCTGCAGAGTTGAAATTCCGCATGGTTAATGCCCAGATTTAGTAATATAAAAAACGTAGTAGTAAGAGGCAAGAGGTATCAACCAAAATTGATAATTGGTTGGTACATTAGTAGGAAGTCATATGTAGCTACATCTAGGCTAAAAATAACTAACAAAAATACACATTTAAAATAATACCATTTTATGTTAATTGGTCTATTAAAATTATTATATTTGTACATATTTATTATTAAAATGCAATATGAATAATTGATAAATAACCATTGCATAGTTTTCAGGGGTAGAAATAACTTAGAATATAAAGTTTCGGTAAAATTTATATAATGACACTTTTAGTTTAGTTTCAATCAAATGATATAGATTAATAATGATATTTATTAAGTATATTATCGGAACATACCTATTTTTGTCAGCAAAAATACAAGAAAATGACGGTTAAAATCTCAGTAATTAATATTAAAAGTAACCATAAATTATTTGTATTCAAATACAATATTAAAATGGTCAATATAATAATGTATACATTCAAACTATAAAATAACCCCTTGCATAATTTCTTTACACAATTCGAAACCAAAATAGGTAACAACAATATTAATGTCCATATTTAATATTGGATGAAATACAATACAGTTAAATAAAACGCCAACCATATTAAATTATTTTTATCTAAATTATGGTAGAAAAAAATTTGAAATTTAAGATACTGATGGTCCTTTCAAAATATTACTTATAATTCTTGTCTGAAATATTTTACAACACGTATCGTGACAGAAGCGAATAAATATCAAGTAAGGTTTTCGAAAATATATAAGAGTAGGTAGTAATAATGTGCATTTAAAATTTAATTATATAATATTAGAATATTTTCTGAATTTCTATTTCATTAAAATGATTTATATCTTAAAGTAATAATGTTGAACAAAGTTTTGTGCAATACAATTTGATATAACGCTTTTAACACCTATTATCTCACGGTTATTTTTAATCTCATATTATTGGTAGTCTTATTCAGTTATTATAAACTAAAACAAATATAAACGGAAATGACGTTTATAATTTATTGTAGGCAACGTTAAAATGTTATTAATTGATATTATTGTTCGTATTCTAACGGTGGTAAATAGTATTACGCACACATTCCCAGAAAAATTGTTTGAATATGCCCCTAATTGGTTAAAGTTGTAAATTATCTCAACTCTGCAGAGCTGTTAAATTGCTTAAATTTACGAAGTTTGGAAAAAGAAACCCTATAGATAAAAGAAGTGTTATATTGCAATGGAAACGAAGTATAGTACAGTACATGTATCGTTATGGAAATCACACTATACATTGTTTTGCTTTTCTCGATCCGTGATCATAATATTACGGTGACCTGGAGAAAATTCCAACCTGATGCGTTCGCCTCTTTTGTCGGCCAATTAGTTCAGTCAGAATCGTTCAACGTATATTGAAGGATAAATACGTCAAAAAAATATGCAATGGCAAGAGCTTACCAAAATGTTATGCACTTTTCACTAGAGTATACGAGAATGTATTCAAAACTAGATTATTGCCTGAGGTCAGCAATGAAATCGTTCGACAATTGGATAGTTACAATATTTAGTTTTGTCATTAATCAACAGCCTTAATAGTAAGTCAGAATCTGATGTTCAAAGTATCATCGATGCCATTGATTTCAACGACTCCAAGGTGTACTGCGCATTAGATTTCTTATATATACAGCAATAGGAAAAAAGGATATGCTAACAGATTATATATTTTTTGCACAATTTAAAAAAACAAAACCGAAAATGGTAGATCTGCCTTCTTTAATAAGTTCTCATTTTGAATTATGAATGGACGATTTACAATTTAGTCTCAACACAACTACTCTCACGGAAGACATTTGGAGAATGTTATTGGAAAAAAAAATGAAATCAATACATTTTCGCAAAGATTTTGTGATTTAGAAACTCATCTAAAGTTAAAATGGATGACAGCTGATGAATGAATGAAGAATAATTTTTATAATTCTAAAATATTTTATCACATTCAAATCGATGGGAAAAGTTTGTTTGATGCCGAGATGGCAGAAATCCACGATGCTAAGTTAATTTATATGACTTGTTAATATTTGTAATTCGATTAGACCATTAAGTTAGAAATTTGAATTACTCAAATATTTAAGATTGAAAAGGATAATTCAATAAAAATTTATGTTTTAGATTAATATATTTCCAATAAATTGTACGAAATTTTAATTTGAGTAGGTAGTTAGTTATATAATTACTAATCTTTAAGTGTACAGACACACAGTAAATAATTTTAACGAATAGTGATAATATCTGGAATTAACTGTCTAAACACCTTTTTCTATTTTTTTTTTACCTAAATAATAACTTTGGTGGTATCACAAAATGGGCTTCATTCCATTAATACGTACTATTAAAAATATTTATTAAATTTAAAAAAATACTGTAGATAATGTTTAAATTTTAACCTTCGAAACCAACAATTAAAATACAAAATTAAAATTAAATTGTTTAGTACCGTTTTTACTTTATACGACTTTAACAAAGAATCAGAGTACAGAGTACAATAAAAAATAAAATACATATTTTTTTGTTTTATCCTGATCTACCTAATAACTAAACTGTCCATATGAGAGCTTAGAATCATGCCATATCATATAAATAATAATAATAATAATTTTATTTCATGTAAACGAAAAAGTAATAAGGCCTTGTAGGGCAAAGGGTAAAATATTAATTATTTAAATATTTTTTTGAATATAACAATCAATCAGTTTTTATAAAAACCTTGAAAAGAAAAAGAAAAAAATAAGAAAAGAGAATACAACTGTCAAACCTTATACAATGAAAACTCTGTGTTAATGTAATTTTATTTTTTCATATCAAATGAAGAGTACAATTAAGGACTGTATCGATAAACAACATTCGCAAAACACGTCAGACGATTCAATTAATACGTTTAACGAAGATATAAGTATATTATCGGACATTTATATTGTGCACGTATTATTACGCAGAATGTTGTTCATTGTGGCAAGTGCAATGCAATCTGTTTACACGGATTTGGATGACCTTACGGGCAATAAACTAAAGGATCATCCGGCGGAATAGAAACTTGTCCTACAATTTTTGTTTACACAATTCATATTGTTCAGAAATGCCATGGTATTTTATATTAATCGGAGGCAAAACTTGATGAGCGACCACCAAAAAAATTTTACTGTAATACTTTTTTTGATGCGATACAAACGTTCAGATATCTATTTGATGACCAATTGACTCGGTCTAATATCTTTTCTTGTATTAACCATCTCAAAGATTTATTATATATTAATATATGTTTTATATATTAAATATAAAACAATTGGTATGAGCATGCAATATATATTGCTTAATGTGGATTTTTGGGTGTACAAAAATTAAGAGCAAAACAAACTAATATGTAAGCAGTAATTATATTTCAATGTCTAATCAAATTTTGAAAGTTAAATCTTATCAATATATGAAATGGGGAAATAAATGGAATTAAATATTGATAACAATAAAATGTGTTTAGGACCTTTAGATTCTGTAAAATTGAATGTTATTTAATAATTTAAATCATTATCCTATAAAAAAAAACATACCCTTATAAAATAATATAGTTTGTTTCCAATAAATTATAATTTAATATTGACTTGTATTTAATGGATAATATTATATATTTATTTATTATTATGAATTTTACACATTTGTCTTTCAACAAAAATGTGTTATAGTTACAAAAAGTTGTTGCTATGAATATAATACATAATAATAGATAGAAAAATATAGTTAAAATGTACTTATATTAATTTATTGTCGCAAAGATCGATTGTCTATTGATTAAAATTGAGTAAAGACCTACGTTATAAATGTCGGAGTCAGTAAATTGTGGTACTCAAAAATATAGATTTTACTTTAAAAACATATGTGATCTGCGGCCGGCGATGTAAAGAATATAAGCTCCCTTATATAATATTAGTAGCAGCCAACGTTCATTTAATAGAAACTCTTACGCAAGAGTTTTTATGTTACTCTACACTTCTACAGTCTACAACTTACTAGTGAGTAGTGAGTACTTTTTTAATTTAATAAAAATGGATCATATGAAAAGTGAAAGAAATAACATTTAGAAAGTAGTTGATGTTTTCAAATTTATTGTGTTTAAACGAATTACTAAAAAAATAATATTCAACGTTGGTGTTGCACAGTTACAACTTATAAGTGTTTTATAAAATATAATGATAATAACGTGTTTATAAATAGTTTTAAGAATCACAGTCATTTACAAATTTTGGAATATATAATAAATCTACAGAAACTTAACAACAATTTATAAAGAATATGCCGTCGACGATTTGTTTACTAGGTCATCTAAAAATATTCACTCTGATATAAAAAATGCTGATGTTGGATTTTCAGCTACTCCAGACGTAAAGTTGATTATACAAATTTTAAAGATAAATAAGTAAATAACTTATAATTCAGTCCTATTCGTTCATTTGTTGATTTTGAAAAAAAGCTATTCACAATGCTGTAAGTCATGATTAGCCTTCTATTGAATTAAAAGGGAGTTTTACTATGGTTAAATTTGGTTCAGAAAAATTCAGCAGCTGGGATTATGTTTTAATTTTAAAAAAAAAACAATTATTCGAATATATGTAATTTTTAAAATTATTTTTTGGACTTTCTTTTTCTAAACTATGATATGGTTTTTAATATATTGATTTTGGGAAAAAAGCATAATATGTAATTTATGTATGAATAAAAAATATTTAAGAAAGCAAATGTATAAAATAGTTACTGGCCGCAATTTACGTATTTATACTACACAATATACTGAGCTGCAATTTACAGCAACCCATGCATAAATGCTTAGTCTCTTATTTGTCTGCTTAATCTAAATTCGATTTATTGTGTTATGTGTACTATTTTACTTGATGGCGATGGCGCTTTGATTCGTGTGTAATTCTTGCTTTAAAATCTGAAGCAAATCGTATGATAATGCTAATATAAAATATTCTACTAGGATTTATAACCACAAACCAAGATATACAGGACTGGTATCATCATAGTCGGTGGGGGGAGGGAGCAACGGTCGTTAAATGTTTCGTTACCTCTACCATTGGTTATACAATATACTGTGTACACAATTTATTATATAATCAATGCCTCTATCTACTCATCCTAAATCAGTATTGCCGTATGGGTAAAAGCGCACATTGTAAAAAATAATGAAACTAATTTGTACATAATGTGTACAAAATAGTTTTAATAATAATTATATGTCTATATTATTTTTTAATAGAAAGAAAAAAAAATACATTATAAATGATAAACTATAGTGAAACTTATTATTTTCCATGATAAAACATTTATCATGTTATTTTAAATTTATCTTTTCAATTCGCCTATAGATAGCTCTTAATAAGTTGTCCCTCACGACGCGCGACAGTTTCAGTAACATTTGAGGGCCATTGATAAGGTATTCGATACCAGTCCAGTATCATAGTTTGTGATGTCGATAAAATTAAATTAACTCTATAAATATAAATTTTCCTATTTCTCAAGTCCCCCGACCATCTAATATTTCCCATGCTATTTACTTAGATAAAATGCGTATTATGCGTTTCGTAGCAACAATAAATTTATTATCATTAATACACGTTAAATAGGTACTACATGGTAATTGATTAGTTATAAGTGATAACTCATAGTTCTAAGTCACAAATACATTAAATTATAGAATATAAATTGTTTTAATATAACTACAATATGTCAATAGATATGTAAGTTGCAATATAAATAAAAAGTTCGGTATAAATACGAACATTTTTCTATTGAGACAAAGCAATTTGTACATTTCTTATCTATAATATGTAGGTAATAAATAAAATATAATAAACCTATACCATGTGAAAAAGGTTATTATTCATGTTTAGTGGATGGAAGTATAATAATTAATAACAATTACAAATCGGAATGATCTAGATTTTAGGTATATATTTTTTACTTGAATCTTTCCGATATTCTTCTTTAGTTGACATTTGTTTTATTTGTTTCTCGGCTATCATAATTCGTAGTTGATAACCAACGTATCATCGTTGTTTACATAAAATCAATATGATGATTATCATTAATACTTGAGAAAATAATAAAATATTATAATTGAACGATGTTCTGTACACCAATATTACATTTCGTTTT
>JAIPRK010002641.1:0-15619 GCA_025469195.1 Chaitophorus viminalis | reverse complement strand
AATTTTTACGAAATTGCATACTATTGCATTATATTTCAATTTAAATATAAAATACTACATTATTATATACCCATTTTAGACAAACATATTAACTCTGTTCAGAATCGTTATTCATATACAATGATATTTATCATTGCATTCAAATTTAACTAATCCATTGTAATTATGACCTATCCTATATACGAGGTGCACTCCACCCCCAACTGTAAAGCAAAGTGAGGCCCATCCGTTTTTTGTATATGTAATTCATAATCCAGAAATAATTGTTTTATAAATCTTAATTTTTAATTTTTGTTTTTTTCTGCTAATTTATTAAAACTGTCTTAAAACCCATAGTTTAACTACTCAAGGATCAGTTAATAATCAATTTCTTTTGGATTCATCCTGATTAATATGATAATAAAGGCGATCAGGAAAAAAAATGATCACATTATTATTAATTATAAACTTAATAATTTATTGCTGAGATATTTTGAAAGGAAATACTAGGTATATTGAATTTACCAAGTAGCCAAGTACCAAATGCGATTAATCAAATAATTTTTAATTTTTTTTTTTTTATTCAATCTTATACAATTGATTTGAAAAATTAATGTATTATAGCTTATGTTCACAGTATTATGGTTATATTATCTGCCTTACACGGTTCAGTGGTTGCCGACCGTGGGTCAAACTAATTTTATTTTATTAATTTATTCTGTGCGGTCTAATGGTTCGACTCAGATCCATACCATGCTATTTAGCACATAATATTATGTTTAAATTCCAGACATTTTTTTTCTTTTAAATATTCAAATTATAAATAATAACATGCATTGGTTACACATACATTTCATATTTATGCGGGCCTACTTAATTAATTGTCATTTGTTAAACTTTAATGAACATTGCACATCATATTAGGTAGGCACATATTGCGTTTTTATTAGTCAAACTATAATATCAAAAGATAATATAAGTTGTAAAACAAAAAAAATCAAACATTTTACAAATGGGTACATGATAGTTAAAGTATACTATAATAATTTATTGGCTCAAAGAATAATTAATAATTTATGAAGTGTCTCTTTGCCCGCTTGCATTAATCATTGGCTATAACTATATTATAATATTATGAAAACATCTATGATGTTTAATGAATAATATTTTTATATTATGGTAATCCGGGAGCCTTGAGATTTGAGAAACGCGTGCATTGAAAAGTTAAATAAAACCGTCAAATTAACTTTTCTAGTGTCGAATTTCAAACGTGGGCGCTATTGTATCTATTATATACCTTCCGGTCCGAGGAGCTTCTATTAGTACGTAAATCAAAACGGATTTAGCAGGTACTTTTGATTTTGTACGCAGTCGTCACGGGAAAGCGCGTGTTCATCTCTTCGACCGTAAAACGATTACCAGTATCAATTATTACAATGGTCCAACAGGTGATTGGTAGCGGATTGCAGTGAATAAAAACGCATACATTATCTGTGCACGTCGTATAAATATAGTGTATATAAAAGGGGTGTATTGATACGTATACGCCGTATAGGTATACATCAGCAGATTTTCGACGTGTACGCTATGTAAAATATAATTTTACATGTATATGCTCCTGAAATAACCCGAAAACAATATTAAACTTATTTAATAGATAAACCCAATATTGAATACAAAATGTCTTTGTGGAAAATTTTAAATTCTATAATATTTTATAATAATAATAGGTATTATTATTTAACATAATATTTTATTTTTTTATTATTATTTTTATTCTTTTTTGCATTGAAATTTGTTTTATTTCATATTGTTATATTATTAAAAAAATAATGCTAAAAACTATATACCTACTAATTTAATTTCAATAACATTATTTATAATAATACAATTTGATCGTAATATTAGAAGTTATAAACCTATTAGAGGCAGGCCTTGTTCACCAATTCATGGGTCTCGTACAATTTACAATATTGGCCTTTGCGCTTTGAGTTCTAAATCTATATTTCTTTTAATGCTGGTAGGTATAAAATGTAAGCACAATATATTTTTAAAATAATGGTGTATCGTTTATATATTATTTGTGGTTTATAAGCAGTTGAATCATAAAATTGTTATGTTAAAAATAATTTTCAATATGAACTCAATGTGTTTATAACTTTTTATCCTATCTTTATTAATCAGCCATAATTTAAGAGAGAAATATTAATAAAAAAGCATATACTAACAATTTGGTTTGCCTGTTGTTGGTGGGTCCCTCTTTTGAGTGAGCACAGTGCAAATATCCTATTTGTCCTTGCATAAATATGGCCCTAATTAGGGATTAATGTAGTTTTTTCGAGCATTGTGAGAACAATTTTTTAGGTTACATATATGCGCGTATATTCACAAATATATTTACCAATACAGCACTCTATATATATAACTTATAAGTATACATATATACCTTTTACTATGGCGTTATTCGTAAATCGTAGGAAACGAATGTAAACGTATATAAAAAATAATTATATCTACACGGAGCGTAATATCTCAAAGTTGTTTTTCTTGGTCGATATAAACGTCATATTTCCAACAAAACGAATTTTGATATTTTTTTCACTTAATTGTATTATTATAAATATGCTTTAACATGCCCTAAGGACCTGTAATAGGTGTTCAACTACATTACCCACTACGTCATAACGCCTATAATTACTACGTATGCAATGCGCTGAATCTACCACGTTATAATATGCACTGTGTATACCGCATGTATCAAATGTATATTTAAATTTTATAAATAATATATGGGTTTCAAACCACTTAAAACTTGTATTTATACTTATTAGTTACGTATAGTAGTGCGTATAAAACAGTACAATGAAACAGAAATTATTGACGTAGGTATAAAATACCTATGATTATTTTGCTTCTAACTCATCCGAAGTCGCGGATTAATCGAACCCGACCGTGAATATATTATACATAGGTACAACTGAGGTACCTACTTTTAGAGAAAAAGTCATCCTCGAAGCAGGAAAATATAATATAATGTAAGTAGAAGTAGTATTAGGTACGTGTGTGAGTTGCAATTGGTTATACTATAGGTACCGAATAATCAATAATAATAGGTATATTGAAATAATGAAAATATATAATCACTACAGCATAAATAAGTACTCTTATTAAAAAATCGACAAATAAGTATAGCTTTTTAACTTACTTTTTTAATTTCTATTTTTATTTTTTTTTTTTTATTGAAATTTTATATTTTGGTAAACTACTCATATTTTAACTGAATTTAGAATAATTACTATACCATGATTGCTTTTAAGTTACGTGTTATGCCCTATTGCTATTAGAATATGTAGCCTATAAAATTATACATAATACAATTATTTAAATAGCTAAATTTATAACACATTGTTTTAAGATAATGTGTATATTTGAAAACGTGATGGTACCTATTCATATCATGCATTCGAGCATACATCTATTATAGCAATATATTGACCCACGTATATGGACGTATGTATGATTTATCTATAACTTAATAGCAGACTGTAGTATGCTATTAAAAAAGAGGGCATACGTAAACTGTACCCCGATAATTGGTTTTAAAAAAGGTGTTTGTAAACTGCGTCCCAATTATAATGAACTTTTTAATTATCAAAATTCTAAAACAACAACAAAATTTGAAATATTAAAAAATATTATTAATAAATATATTTGTGGTGAAACACCAATTTATTGATCAATATGTATCAACAATATATCATAACTTGTAATTTTAAGTTTTTAAAATACCAATTTTTATTTTTATTTTTATATCACTGTAAAGAACTACGTATTAATTATAGATATTTCGTAATTTTATTGTTTATATTAAAGTTTATTTGTCACATTTTTTTCCATTTGATGAAAACGGCTGTAACTTGATTGCGCACAAAATATAATTTTTACATGCAGATAGACCGGAACTATATTGTTTGGGGACAATGAAATGAAATGTATATTAACTGATTTGTGCACACCGATGATAATAATAATTGCATTTTATTTCCATTGCACCATAATATTGCACTGCTGATAAGGCTATTGTTGTTGTACGTAAAACAATGTACAAAAGTATTCCCGATTATAAATGAACATAGTGTGTATTCAGAAAATTAAATTAAAAATACTTGTATGCAAACTAGGATTGCCATTAAAAACTCGGGCACAGTCTATACATGTTAACATGAATGTTTTACTGTACTTTAGGCGCAGTTTACATTCGCCGAAATTATAGACACTCACACTTCTTCGAAGCATCGAAGAACAAAAGTTCGTGAATCTCATATTTGGTAAATTGTTTTCCCTATATATATATATATATATAGGGTTGTTGATTCATTCGGTTAATTATTTAATTGCGTAAAGAAATTTAAAAAACAAAAAAATCAAACTAACAGTTAGTTCTTAACTATTGCCTGTTGTGATGTTCTTTGTTAATTAGCCTATTTTTTGTAATAAGAATATAGCCATATAGGATTGTAGTTTATAAATATACACCTAATTTTGCAGTATTATTAATGAAATTTACTTTGTTTTGAGCATGTTTTTTAGTTTTTACCGATCTAACGAAATTGTTATTGTTTAAACGAAATTAATTGAAAAAAAAACTTGAGCTGCCACGGAAGTTCGCTCATGTGCCATCGCAAATCTGTAAAATATATTGAATATAGATATTGTTGTTCAACTGTTCAATTGTTTCAAATATAAATTTTAAAAATAATTACAATTTATAAATAATTTTTTATTATTAACAGAGTATTGAAACTTGAAACATTGGGAACCGCAGTTGATGATATGTAGTATATTTATATCAATAAATTTGCACCGTGCAAACCAGCAATAATACCATCATTATCATCATTATATTGCCATATGACTGTGTATACAAATACAATACAATTTCACTATTTAGTCTGTTGTTCATGACTTGCCCAAGTCATAAGAAACGATAACAATATGACGACCTCAGTTGGGCAGTATAAGAATAGGAATCTGAATTCAGTTAAAATAGCATGGTTTTCGCCAATCTTTAAAACCATACATAAACATATAGTGTATACTAATATAATATATAATATATGTGTAAATTTTGTTAATTGGTTCTTAAAAAGTATTGGGGAAAATAAATAGGTAGTCATTTGAAGAAATTACTATTAATAGAATTATTCAAATTAAGTATAAATTACTAATTCAATGGGAAGTAATTAAATTACCATAAAATTACAAATTAATTTCGTTTCAGCAACTTGTCTAACTTAACAGAGCGACCCAATACATACTATTGAAACAAACTGCATAATAATGTTAAAAACCCAAAACGATTCAAGTGTTAATACTGATCGAATTAATACAGGTATCAATAACACTACCTTAAAAGTATTGAGTACAAGGTTTTATTTATACAACAAAGTTAAGTTTTGGTTGATTGTTTAAGATTATAGTAAATATGCGTAAAAGGTTAAATTAAAAAGATCTGATAAATTATAATCACGTCATAGTAAGTTTACTTTTTACATAAAAACAACGAATTGAATCCCACTACACTATATCTGTGATTTTATTGAATAATCATGGGCGTCCCTAAATGGAAGAGGAGTAATTTCCCCCCAAGAAATTTAAATTTGTTTTTCCTTAAAAAATTTAAGTATAAAATGTATGAAAAAATTTTTTATTTATTTTTTAAAATAATTTTGCCCCCCTCTCACCCTAAAAAATTCTTGGGGACGCTCATGTAAATAATTGTACTTTAGATAATTTGAACGTAGAATACTTACATCACTTACAACATACCAACAAGGTGATCTATGTATTTTCAATTCGTTGGGGCATCTATTCGAAATCAAAAACGAAAATTGTTGACATTTGATTAGTTATACGTGTTGACCCAGCAATTATTTTTAACTGTTCATATATTTATAATAGTTATTACATAAACATACTATAATACGTAAACTACCTATATAGACATTTAAAAATGTAATCCCAACTATCGGGGAGGTATATATTAGAGCTTTGTACGTGTGGTTTTGATATCTGCAAGAGCAGCGAATCCATGCAATGTATCGATGAAGAATAATTTAAAAAAAATTAAAGGTTTAATAAAACATATGATGATAAATGGGTGATTAAATTCGATGAATACATTATAGGTATGGGTATGTGTTTGCAATTCGTTTATTGTGTTATTTATATTCATGTATTGTTACGGTGTCACAAGTCGGAACAGCCATTGTCAACTGTCAAGATATAGCATGCAGTAGCAACTAGCGGTCCTTGCACCGGATGCCATTTTGTTAAGAAATATCTCAGTCAAGTTAGGTATGTAAAAAAATTAAATAAACCAATATTATATTAAAATGAATCAATATTGTTTAATTTAAAAACATTTTTTCGGAGTCATAGTTCTACAGTGGTCACTGGTACCAATGGGATATACTTAGGACTTCAAGTAATGTAACCTCATGGACTGTTAATAATATTGTATACTCTCATGAAACATTTTTTTCATTGTTTACAGGAATATTTTGGTACGAATATATTAGTAGTAGTGGGTCTTGGCCTCTTGGGTGAATTGTGGATATACATAATTTTTTTAACTCATCACCTTCTGGGAAACTAGTATTAGCCACTTTGAGTTAAAAAAATATGTAATTACAAAATTATGTTGGAGGCCAAAAAGGCACAAAAGGCACAAAATAACATAAATATTGTATAAGACGGAATGAAACGACTAAATTATTCTTATTATGTAACATCCTAGATCTGGCAATTAAGTTTCTAATCGGAAATTCCAAAGTGCAATGGAAATTGATACATCTATGTTCAATGCTCAATTAGGTTCGTAATTATTATAGATTATTATATGCTTAATTTATTGCTTTAGTGTAGTAGTTACCTACACCATTCAATATTCTGATATTTTACACGTCATTATACTTTTTAAGTATGAGTATGAATATTAGGTACATGAAGTAACGTACTACATGTCTATGTATAGTTCAAATACTTACATTTTAAAGTTTAAACCTACAAGTGTTATTTTTTAGTTTATTAATTTTAAGCATACGATAAGTCGATACAAATCTAATATAACATTATATTTATTAACAGTGAGATAAATTATGTATAATATGTTCAACTAACGTTATATTATCGTCATAATTTGAAGACTAATCAAACAATAGATCAATAAAGTATCAGTCGGTATGTTTCTTAAATGTCCTTGTTGTGCCACTGGTCGTGTTAATAGCCAAATCTATAGTTTACAATTATTGCTATAATAGTGGTCGAAGCGAGGAGATATAAATGGATTTCATTATGCAATATTTATGTTTCATTGTTGCGTATTTATTATTTTTTATCTCTTTATCATACCACAAAATATTATGAATCTCTTCTGAAACTTAATAAATAAACGGTTACTGTAGTAATATTTATTCTGTATTTCAATATATTTTGTTTAATTAAGTCACGATTTAAATAATTATATTATAATAAGCATAATAATACGCACTAATCTATCAGGTGTGACACTATATATATAATGAAGCGTTAATGAATTAATGTTGACAACTTCCCATCCGCAATTTTGAGCTATATTGTTGATTTCTGGATTTATCGATTTGACAATATTATCACTTGCTACCTGCACTAATTACAATAAATTACGAATTACCTATATTATCTCGATCTCACGAAACAATTTATAAAACCGTCGATATTATAATATAGAATAAAGGTAGATATCATTTTAAGTTTTGACGGAATTTATTAGGTTATATTTTAATTATTAGTTTTCACCATAATTATTTAATATCCATAAATTAATTCATACAACATAGAAATACATTATACTTTCGTATGCCTATAATCTATATAATATTATGTACTATAAACAATAAACTATAGCCTATAGGTAATATATACTCTATAATATAACCACCTTACAAACGTTAACTTACGGCGCTTACGTTAAAAAATAACGTAATGTATTGAATTCTTGGAAGTGGAACATATGCATTCAGATTTGCGTATTAAAAACTTGATTCAGATGGCGTCACTACTATTATTAAACTTAGAAGTACGTTATCTTCTGTTAGTTACTCCCCATATTCAGTAGGGTAGACAGGAGTTTTCATTGGGAGAGGAGGCCGAGGAATGATTATATATATCCCAAACACTAGCTAATTTTCGTAAAATAATAATTATTTAATTTTTTCTACAAAATTTCTTAATATACAATATAACGTCTATTGTCCTTGATTTGTGTAGTATAATATCAAGAATTTTTTCGGATGTGTAATAAGAACTTTGTAGTAACTTATATAGTAATTGTATAGTCTAGTCCTCATAAAATATATTTGTCCGATTTGTCTATTTTTTAATTATGCGTTTGATAGAAATATTAATACCTAAAATGTGTGCTATTTACTAATTTTATTTTACATAAATTAATATTCTATACATGTTCCTATTTTACAAAAATAATTTCTATGGACAATAACAATTATTATTCCTCAGCAGCCAATAAAACATAACATTTATTTTTCGAAATTATAATTTATACATATTAATAATTCTGTAGCTTTCTTTCAGTTTTGAAATTATGTTTAAACAAGACTGTCTAAACGTTGTGAGTCAATACTACTAACAAAAGAAAAATCACACAGTGCTTACAAAACGTTCCTTCAAATTTTTGAGAATAGGATAGCCGTGGAAATGCCTTCAACCGTATGTACTGGAATATTAGACCTCTATCTTAAACTAGGAATTTATAATTTTCTGGTGGTACCTAATACCTAATAAAAATGAATTGTAAATTAGCATTCGATAGTTTATTATTTATAAATAGTTATATGAAGAATTGTTTTGTTTTGAGTCTTTTGTTCTAATAAATAAATAAAAAGGTTTTAATAAACATCCGGTATTTTTTTCACTGTCCGACAAACTACAAATAAACCTACATCATTAGCTTATGATTACTGTGTATAATTGATAATTAATAATCATACGACAAATTTGTAATCATTAATACATTTTATTAGACTTATCAGCTTATTATACTACCTACTACCCACGACTATAAATAATATATCTATAGCCATGTTACTATCCAAGGTTAGTGGTCCATGAGTTCTTCGACAAACTAATTAGAACGTTATCTATTGGTCCAATTAAATTAAAAATAAAACATAAATAAAACTATTTATAAAATTGATAACATATAAGGTTATCATTTTTCTATTGTCGGTATAAAGTATGAGAAAAAAGCCATGAGGGATACATCCCCTATATCCCCCCCCCCACGTGTCTAAATAATTATTAGTAAATGTGAATTAAGGCTATTATATCACTGGTAGTATTACGAATAACAATAATAAATATTGTTTTACACGTTTAGATGTTTTGACTACTTTGAAAACGATAATCCTAAAGTATCAGACACATGAAAATTCAATGTGCGTCATGTTTTCAATGCACTAAACTTCAACGTCCCTAGTCCACCTAGTCGTCTCATCTCAGCTCACTTCAAACATAAAAATCTCACAACTATTTCTCAAGTCAAACTTTCCTACATACGGACTACACTAATTTTGCATATCAATCATTGGTTAAACGTAATATACATTAATACCGTCTAAACAAATGTAACAACATTAACTTCATCGCTATATTATTATAATATCAATAGGTAAAATTAATTCAGGTTTCATTTTACATGAATTATATTGATCTATGTATATATATATATATATTATAATATTGAATATAAATATTAATAAATATAAATTATACAAAAGTTACGCAATGATATCGATAAAATGTATATATATATATATTAGCATAGATGAACGTTATGCACAACAACTCAAACAATGAAGAGCTGGGTAAAGTGGTAAAGGGGGAATGGATGCGGAGAGGCGATGCTTTCAAAAGTTCATATCATATATGCTAACTTGAGACTTTTTAAATGATGGTCGATGGCACTGTAGCATTTTCAGTGCTATGTCAGGGCTGGATGTATAATTTTTTTCACTTACTGGATACCAAGGTAATATTTGATGTTGATTTTATGATGATATATGATAAAGAACCCAGTAAATTTTTCAAGTCGCTATGATCCTATATCCCAGATTCAACTCCTAAATGGATCAAAATAGTTAAAAATAAAAAAATGGGCTAGTTTGAATCATTGGAGCTATTGGGTTTTGGTCAATATCAAATTCATGTTGCAGAGTACTGTATTTGTAACAAAATGAGAAGTATGAAGTTTCGACCTAGATGTATACCTATTATATACAAATATATATGTACTTATATTGTATGCTGTATGGTAAATTAGTGAATATTATAGTGATTACTCAATAACGACAATAACTGTAATTCGTCGATATAGATAGGAAACTAACTACGTATTAAAACTTTTTTAATATTTTCATTTAGTTTTTAGATGACCGAGTAACCCGTAGAGCATTATTAGTATGCATAAATTACCATAACTGATATGAGTACTAATTCTGCACCAAGTTGACCCGGATGTAGTTATACAAATAACAAATCAGGTACTCTTTGAAGTGCTGAGAATATGATGGATTATGTCTGGTACCTTGAAAGTATAAGTAATTTAATTGAATATACTTTCAATAAATCTATAGGTACTGTTTAAGTCTGCATGAACTTTGAACAAGACATTGTATTTTTTTATATTATGGCAGTATGTAGCTGTAAGGTCATATATAATATAATGGATTTTTGAAACTTTCATTGAATGCCTTTACAGCGGATGAATATGCGCTGTATTTTATTCTATTTATACAAACGATTTCTTCATTTCACTTATTTACATACCATACATTAAGGACGTGTTTGTTTACATAGCAGTATGTTATAATTCTACAAAATTAATCGAAATTCGATTCCGAACAAATAAACAAAATAATTTCTACTAACGTCTGCACTTGTCTTGTAGTATACATTATACTTATGTACAGCGGTATTTACTGTAAAATTATTATCGTAATTTACCAAATATAATATAGTGATGTATTCATGTACCTATATGTATGTACAATTATAATAACTAATTCATTGATCACATCATTGAAAAATGATTATTGCTCAAAATACAAATATTTTACATCGTTTTACGTAAGACATAATATAATACCAATACATCGTTATATGAGCACTTATTGTATATTTTTTTTATGCGATAGTTATTACTTTTGTATTGTAATAACAATACGTTATACAAATATAATATAATAATATATTTGTAACGACAATAAATTTATAATTGCGTACAAATAATTATTATGTATTTTCAAATACATACAAACAAACAAACAAATAATTATGCCTTCATTAAAAGTAACCACATCGCGTTGTAATATTCCTTAACCAAAACAACAGACGAACATTAGTCATTTTAAGTACTTACCTATTTTGTATACCTACAAATATATTTCAACGATTTAACACTCAACTATGAATGTTTGACGAAATTAAAATGTATGTTTTTTTCTAATTACTAAAATATTTACTAAGAAACCGTTGAGCATCATATGCAAATTAATAAAATATGTAATTGACAATAAGTCTACAAAAGACTATTAAGCTGGAGGATGTAATTGGTTGAATATGACTTTGATTTTATATAGGTGAATATCCATATTTTATTCATAGTTGACTGATGATGTTTATAACCTTGTGTGTGGTTTTTTTCTTTGACATTTGCCATAGGTCTCAGAGAAAATTTAATATTTACCACAAACGTTCAATGTCACGTACAGAATAAAACTAATTAAAAAAAAAAAAAACACAGATGATACTATGGAAATAGTAATTTAATTCAACTTAACAGTTCATCAAATATAAATGTGCCAAAAATACGCATAAAAAGCATAAACTCTATGCAAATGTAATCAGAATATTTTACAATCGTTTATTTAGCTAGACACATTCAAGGGAGATGTAGACTGTCTATATAATAGTAGGTTGTAGATAATATATACTATAGAAACACGCGTTATACACTATACGCATAACAAAATGTGTTGATACCGCTGATAGGCTTAATTTTACGCGGTCAATCCAAACTCGTAAATATTTTTATGGAAAATCAGAAGGGCGACGAACTGACGAACCTATAAACCATGACGAAAGTCAAACAAGACATAAAAGTGAATAATTAAAATGAGTTTCAATGGAATATTTATGTATACGGATGTACCTACTATTAATGATGAATGAATATTTATAATAAAAATAAAGAAGCACAAATAATATTATATTATAATATATGGATAGAATTTAATTTGAAACCAATCATAATATGTCTGATTTAGATAAAAATAATTTGTATCGTATAAATGGACGAAACAATGTTATTATAGAAAAGTGAGTAATAAATGATAAATCATGCATACTTATTACAATATGATAACACTTCGTTAAGCTTGTTGAACGTGTTCTAAAATAAAATGTAACTCATCAATACTCTATGGTTTTATCTTACAAAAATACCGGCTAGACATATTTAAAAAATAACAATGGCTGTATTGCATATTTGCATGACGTAATATTAATTCAATATAGGTATTGGCGGCAGTGGTGGATTTACGGGGGGAGGGGTCCATGAGGTCTGGACCCCCCTAGACACCGATGTAATCTTATGTATCTATATATATATATATATAAGTATATTAAGTTTTATTTAAATTTTATCATAATATCATCGATGGACGATGGCTGTATATTATACGGATTGTATCCCATTTCTCAATGATTATAATTGAGTATTTGACACGTGGTAAACGCTAGAAATACATGCAATTTTTCAGGACTTTTCCCCCAAGAAAATGTTGAAAATCCGCCACTGATTGGCGGGATACATACATTTGCTTGGAGCTTATAATTGCGCATATACACAACACTATAATATATAACTATACCTATAGGTTATAGGAAATTAATAACCTGTGCGTCTAATTGTTACATCTTACATGAATATGTATTGTTAGTTATTTTCCTATTATTTATTACCTATTATAAATTGTAATAACACTAATAACTAATAATATATGTATATGATATATTTATTATATTTTCGTGTATTTGGTTTATTTAAGGAGAAAAAAATTTTAATCACGTGTTTGTTCGATGAACTGCAAATAATTATAACGAACACATATAAAGTACTACACTTAATATAATATTTATTTATATTTTAAACAATCATGGCCCCCGGCCTTCTTTCACGTCATAATGTAGGGAAACGTTTAGGCAAACTTAAAAAAATTTAGTGACTTAAAAAAAAAGTCTTTTTAGGTTTTTGGTGACTGAGTATGACGTACATGGGAGTTGGGACCCATTTAATTATATAGAAGCTATTTTTCACACAAAAATACGGTATATTGTTTCTTTGAGTACCTACGACTCGTAGGAAGATATTTGTTAAAAATCGTGACCATGAACTTCACGCATTCACATACAAGTTGTATAATTGTACAAACATGTATACATCGTATCTGAGTCATACTCATATCGGTCCAATGTTTGAGAACATGTATTTATAGCTTTTAATGTGTTTTAAAACAAATTATTTAAAATACTTTTGCCATACGCCCATTATATGATGTAGCCTGCAGTAGCTATTATTGATTTCATAGTAAATAGGTATATTATTATCACACAAATCTTAACATATGCCTATAAACGTTGTAATTTTCAGCACATAAGTAATATATAGCTATATATACGATGAGCTTACTACAAGTTATAAAAGTTGTATAATCTTATTAGTTATTAGTTAAAGAGTCTTATCCACAATGTCGCACGTTGGTATTGGTGGAAATTAAAAAGTAGTATAAGTATATGTGTATAGGCCATTGATGTATTATGTACATGGTAGAAGTATCTATGGTATATACCAAGTATACACTATACACAAATACTATATCCATGCTCTAAGCCCAAAAGTATCATAATTTACTAGGTAGTATTATCTATAATTATGCGTGGCATATACTGTAGTGTATTGTGTACATGTGGTATTTACGATATATGTACAAAAGTAAAGATTATTTTTTGTAAATTTGGTTGTTCTAAAAATATATGACCATGAATATAAGCATAATTATATAGTTCGAAAGATTGGGTTATTTTGTCAGTAAGGTTTTGAAAATTATTGAAACTAAAATAGTATACCAAAAAAAAGGTGTATTAAAAAATTTGTTGATTTAAAATTTTCAAATTATAATTAAAACTAAACTTTTCTCCGCGAATCTATAACATTTTATTGTCAACCATTTATCATCAAGCATAATCGACATTAAAATGAACATAAATATAATATTTGTATTGTTAAATTTATTTATTTTTGTAACATTTAGATTCTGAACGGAGTGATAGAACCTATTGATTTTACAATTATGTGTGTTTTTTTTTTTGTGTCTGTCATCACGTTTTGGGGCAGTAAAAATGCATCGATTTTTTTAAACAGCAACGTTCCTAAAAGAAAAGAGAATGTAGATAGTACTTAGACAAGTCAAAAATCTAACTTTTTTAATACTTTTTGAAGAAATCGAAGAAAACGATAAAAAATTACGAAAAACGGGAAATTTTACGCAAATTCACGTTTTTACAAAAAACATTTTTTTAAAATGCTCTAACTCAAAAACAAAAACCGCAACAACTTGAAATTTTCACCAAATCTTAAATCTTTATATTGGTGTTCTATATATATGGTTAAGTTTTCAAAGTATTTTGACATATTTTGACTTATTTATAGACAATTTAAATTTTCGATTTTTGTAAAATTTTTTTTTTAAACATCTATAAAATTTAATTGGCTGGCCGAAAATTTTCGAACATTTAATACAAGGTTTATAATAAGCTTAACTTATCGTCACTAAAAAATATCGGAGATCGTTTCTCTTAAATTTTTTTTATAAGCCCATAAAGCTCAAATTTGTATAAAATGTGTCAAAATCACGATAATTTGCAAGTTATTTTGTACCTAGATAAGAATTCATAAAATTTTTTCTGTTTATATTTAAGGTTCAAAAGTTTAACACTAGTTTGTCCATAAGCTAATCTTCAAAAATATATAAAAAAAATTTCTACCGGACCAAAAGGAAAAAAATGTATGACCATTTTAAATTAAAATTTTTACGAAATTGCATTAAATAGTGATTTATCGTCAAATGATTTTAAATATTTGTTATAATTCAAAAAGAATAAGTCGCAGAAACTTGAAATTTTTACCAGCTGTTAAGGTTGGCATTTCCTTTATGTCATACTTTTTTCAAAATATTATATTAATTTTTAAGCCACTTATAAGCATTTAAAATATTCGAATTTTTTACATTTTTTTTTTATAATCGTTGATAAAAAAAAGTTGAAAATTGAATAGAAGATTCCACACAAGTAGTTTTTATGATCATTCAAAAATCTTCAAAATCCATAGTCACATTTTTTTATAAGCGTTTGAACAGCGAATATTGACATAAAATTACATGTAAAATATAATATAATATATAAAATTCTAGACTGACAAATCATATCGGTTTTTGAAATTTGCTCTAACTCAAAAACGAAA
>JAIPRK010002640.1:642-15621 GCA_025469195.1 Chaitophorus viminalis | reverse complement strand
TATGTTTTGTTACGTCTACTTATATCTAATTTGTATATATAACATGAGATGTTTAAAAAGGTATTCGAAAAAAAATTGGCCAGGGGGTCCACGATTTCTAAAAATCTTTCATCAGGGGTCCGTGATCCACAAAAGGTTAAGAACCGCTGGAATAGACGGTTAACGGAAATTTTGCAAAAAACACATGTACACACATTTATTATATTTTTTACGTGTGTACTTTAAAAAAAATCTGTCATTTTAGATAGTTTTTTTGATTCTCTAGCTTTTTTAGCAGCAATATTACGTATTTAACGTAGAAGTAAGACTTGCATAGTATTTGATTCTTCTTGTACTTCAAACCAATCAATACACTTTGATAATATGGCTTCTACTTCTGAATGGTTAGTTAGCGGTTTTAAGTCAAGTCCTAAATCTTCGACATCCTCGTCAATTTCTTCTTCTTCAACGGCAGTGACATTCAAAATTTCAAATCCTCCATCCTGCTTATCATTTTTTAACCAATCGGTTACTTCTTTCGTTGATAATATTTCACTGTGCCGTCCATTATTACAAAGTTGTACAATTTCTTCAACACTAACAGGCTCAGTTTCTTCAAATTCCCACGGTATTATTTCAGGCCATAGTTTGTTCCACCCATTCTTCAAGTTTGAAACACTCAAATCAGCCCATGCACTGGCAACATTGAATACAGCATTCTTTATTGTATATTTTTTCCAAAATTCTTGAATACCTATAGCATCGTCAGATGACAGCAAACTTTCGATAAAATATTTTCTGTACCGACGCTTCATATTCTCAATTATGCCCTAGTCCATAGGTTGGATAAGAGGGATTGTATTTGCTGGGAGAAAAATACATGTTATATTGCCATCATCACTTTTCAGTTCTCTAGAGGGATGTGTTGGAGCATTATCCACAACCAGCAGTGCTTTAGGTGGCAACTGTTTTTCAGCCAGATGAAGCGATCGTCTAATCACCTAATTATATTTTTTTTTTTCGGCGGTGACCGATGACGGATAACAGAGAGTGACGGTTAATCGAAGTTCTACTGTACATACAATTATATAGGTTACTATAATTAGGAAGAAGTTAAAGTAAAATAAATTTAATAAACTTAATTTTACTTATTAGGTAATGGTATACTGTATGCGTTACTGTTTGAGATATAACTACAAGTATAACATAAAGCAATTAATCAAGCTTTTATTAGAGTAAGGTCTTAATAATTTGATAAAACTGTAGATACATTTAATGGTTCTAGTTCGGTAGAAGGTTCCAGCATTTTTAATAGCACAATTATAAAAACTTGGAAAAGAAATTTAGTTGCTCTTAAATGTTGGAATATATATTTTATATATATGTAATAAAAATACACATTGATTGATAAAAAAATATTTAAGATAATTTAAACTTAAATTATCATATATTTAAGATCATGTTTTAAAAATTTTCAAAATAGTTATGCAACTATTTCAATTTACAATAAATAAATACAATAAATAGAACAACTTAAAAATTGTATTTTTTGCTACAAATTAGAACTTATCTTAGAATTCTACTACAAATACAAATTAGTTTCTTAAATTTAAACATTTGTTTAATTATTAAGTTGTTTTTAATAAATATTTTAAAAAATAAAGTTCTTTATTTTGGTTTAGTTTCTTGATCAGTAACATATCTAATATAAACGTTATTTTCTGGAATCGGATCTGGATGTACATCTTGTTCATACATATAAGAGCTGCCAATTGCCAAAGAAGAACCTTCAATTTAAAAAATAAGTACATTAATACAAATAAAATAAATGAAATGTTCCAACTTTCAGTATATTAATAATAAAATCATAAGGCTAAGTTTTAGCACTATCATTAGTAAACAAATTGAATATTTTTAAATAATATATATAAGTCTTTCAAATAATTTAAGCTTCATAATGATTTTACATTGAAATTAATTTAACAATAAATTAGATAATATAAATTTAATTATAACTATAATCGTATGATAATAACATTTTATAAAAACTTTGTGAAATACATTTTTATAAACTAATAATCTTTATGAGAAAACTGCAAAAAACTAACTACATGAATGAAAACATTAAAGAGAATTATATTTATTTATATAATACATATTATATTCTAATTTATTGAAATATATAATATAAAAATATTATTTATTAACAATTATTTAATATTTGTAATTACGCTTAAATATAAAATAGAGTATTCTAGCCTGGAAGAATCTTCACCAAAAGAAAACTATACCTAAATGATAATATTCCATCTAGCAAAGAACATTAAGTTTTAATATTTTATTTGTACAGATATTAATTGAAATATTTGATAACTTTTAATAAATTGAATATATTATTATTTTCAGAGTATTAATCACCAAACAAATTTATTTTTGTATTTCTGAAATTGCTATTAAATATTGAATCAAAAATATTATTTAAAATGTATGTAAATAGATAAATAATGAAAATAATTAATAATTAATTAATACTGTAATTTTGTATTCAGTTTTACTAGGAAACAAAATGTAATTAAAATTAATACAAATCCAACATTAGGGTAGTATTAACTACTCATGTTTCAGTAAAAATTGTTGAGTAGAATGAGAATTTTATAATACTTAAAATAAATTAATATTACTTAGAATGTATACCTTCATAGCATAGCCTAAATTATAAGCTTTTAATCTTAAGAATGAAATTAGGGTTTTTTTTTAATGATTTAAATTAAAATATATTATAAATTTATAACTAAAATAATAACAATATCATTATTTTTAAATAGTTTACCATCATGACTGAAACAAAGAGATGTGATTCCTGTATTGTAACGATGGAATTGGCACAATCTTTTTTTATTAAAACCATCCCAAATATTAACATATCCATCAGATCCACCAGTAGCAAATGTATTAAATCCTTGATGAAAACTAGTAAGACATAAAATTCATAAATATTAGTATAAGATAGTATAAATTATTGCAATTTAAGCTTAAATAAATATACAAAATTATAAGTCTGAAGTTTTACAATAATATATATATATATTGAGGATTGATTAAGAACTATACTTTAGATTATGAAATAATAATTATTTACTATTGAAGATCTGTTTTACTGTATGATATATTATTATGAAAATACAAAATCAAAGATATTATGATTTAAATATAAATTAAATTTGAACTTATATCAAATGTTTCCTTGCTAAAATTGACAGCTATTTATTATTTTTAAAAATAAGTTAAAAGGTGGTATAGAATTATATACTACATTCAAAGTATTGAATATTTTGAATAAAACTGAAAATGGTATAAGTATAATAATGTAATACACCCTCAAAATGAACTCTTAAATACACCACTAATTAAAACAAAGAGGACTTAAAGTTGTAAAATTAAAAAAGTTATTTATAAAGAAAATTAAAATTATTTTATTAAATATTTAATTTCTACGTAATAAATAGTAAGATAATTCCTGTGGTGATTCAAAAATTAATCATAAAGTTTTCAATTATAAATTAACACATTCCCTCATAAATAAATACTTTATTTGCAAAATGAAGTAATTACCTAATAGCATTAACTGGATAAATACATTCAATATCATTATCTTTTATCCTGTGACATTTAAAAGCATATTTTTTTTTCTGAATTTCTGGAGCAGTATCAAAATATTCAACAGCTACACGTCCTTCAATACTACTTAAAACATAACCTTGTTTATTTGGTGAGCAACGTATACACCTTGTCTGAAATTTTAAATTTGATTCTCTTCTTTGCATTATATATGCAGTATTTCGTAAATCCCAAACAAATACTTTACGTCCAGCTGTGCCCACCACAAGTTTTTCACCAACATTACTCATGGTAAAAACCTAAGGAAATAGAGAACTTTTTATTTTATGTATCAATTCATAATGAAGTTCAAATACAGTAAATACTTTGTCAGGTTGGGGAAGAGTTCCTACACATTGAGAAGATCTGGTATCCCACATCTTAACATTTCCATCCCAACCACCAGATAAAACTACATTTACTTCATTGGAATACTCAACACAACGTACCGCATTATCATGTGAACCTAAGACGCTCTCTGAAATTTCAAATAATATGCATTAAAAAAATTATTTTAATTAATTTTTTATTTTGATCTAAAACTATACATACCAGAATTACTGTTCAGATCATACATTTTTAACTTGTTATCTAAACCACCACTAAAGGAATGAACAGCATCCTATTTTTAATAAAACATCCATATTTATATTATAAATATAGTTATAATATTTATTACAAATATTTGTTTTCAATAAATATAAATATAACAGGTTTTATTTTAAATAATTGATTTAAAACAAAATAATAAGTATAAATTATAGTTCCCTTATTAAAATGTCACTTATTCAAAATTCAAAATGTGTGATCAAATTAATAGAAGTTTTATATTCATAGTTATAAATTATAATAATTAATACTTAAACAAATAATTCAAATTCTAATACAAATTTTTTTTAAGGACATAGGCATCCAAGGCAATTAGCTTACGTGGAGGATTTTGGTACTGCTTATTTTTAGTTATGTGGAACAGTTGTTGGTTAGGATAGATGAGGGTACAATTGCAATTGTACGCTGTGGGGACAGTTATCCAGAAAGCAAAACCACCGGTGACTGGGATCAATTCAGTGACTGTACATTTAGACACAGCAACCTTACTCTCCACTAAGTTTTTAATTCTTTATTAGTATGAATAAACTAACAAATTTGAATTACTTAATAATAATGTACATTATAATATAATAAGTATACATATTAAGTAGTAATTATATAAGGTATGCACATTTAAATATTTAATACAACCATAAAATTATGGAATTTACGAAATGCATAAAAAAATATTATTAGTTTTAAACCTCATTAATGAATTTTAATGAAACAAGTTTCTTTATAAAAACTTAACTGCATAGTTTATACAGTAAGTTAACTTTCTCTAGTCTGAAAATACATTATAACATGCTTATAAAAGAATAGTGATTTGAATTAATTTTCTCTTTATAAAAATTTTTCTAAAATATATTAATTAGTTAATAATTGAAAAAAGGAATACCAAAAAAATAAAGAATACAATTAACTAATGTATGTTTACAACAATATATATTATACAAATTAAATTGATGTCAATTTAAAATGTAAATTATTAAAATAGAAACTATTAAAAGTGATAAGAAATAAAGATATCCATCTATAAGGTAAACATACATTAGTAACCATCAGAAATTAAAAATCAAATATCATTTACTCTCAATATCAGTAAACCCAAGACCGTAGTTAGTTAATATCAAAAACCCATGACAAAAAAGTACTTCATTGAGAAATGTAATTAGGTAATAATTTATAATTATAAAATAACAAATTTTAAAAAATTGATTTAATTTTAGTAATTATAATGATCAACTTACCTGAAAGCTAACATCCAATACAGGTCGATCATGAGTATATTTAGTACGCATACTGTTTGCCTGAACATCATAAAGTCTAACAGAACAATCCCAAGATGAAACTAATACAAATTGAGAAGAACTAGGTCCAAATTTCACAGATGATATTGCGTCTTCTGGTGGATTTTTAAGTCTAAATTCTGATCTTGATTCGCCAATCATATTGACTAAGTAGGTAATATGAAAAAATGTATAAGTACAATATTTATAAATTATTTCAATTAAAAGTATTAAAAATTTACCAAATATTTTATTATTGAAAAAAGTACTCACTTAACAGTTATTATAAATGTATTCACAAGTTCACCGCTAAAAAAAACTTTATTATAGATAGGTATTATTCTCTATACTATCTAAAGTAATATTAAACATTTTATATTTAAACTCGAATAAATTAGTATTATTATTATTATTTACAAATGCACTTGTCTCCTAAACAATATTCAATAACTCGATTAAATAAATAGTAAAGTTACTATTCTCTAACGGTCATAAGATATTAGAATAATAAAATCAAAATAAACAAATCACCACACAAAAAAATTCCTTTTAAATTTGAATTTTTTAAGTGTTTTTGAGGTTAGAAGCCGATAAACAAAATATTAATAGGTATAATCAGTAGAAGTAGCATAACATATAAAGTCGAAACGACATTTGTTCGAACCATATCATATCATATTATTTATCAATTACTATTATATATATTATTATCAATTATTAGATATCAATGATGTCATCGAATCTCCTATTAGGTCTATGCTACTATTGCTATTAACTATAATCTAAATTCTAATTTTTATTGGCAATTAATTTTTGAAGAAAACATACTATTTAGGAGAAAAAATTGGTGGGTACCGGGTGCCGGTGTTCACTCTTCTAAAGAAAAAGAGTAGTTTCATGAGGAAAAAAGTTTCTTGTATGTGTTCTGTGTTGTACTCTTGTACTATAAAGATCGTGATATCTCTTGTAAGTAGTACTAAGTAAAATTTTCGATCTACTTGGCGAGTAAGGGTGGATTTAACAATTTAACCTTTTCTTTTACTTTAAGCCCCATTAACTTTTAATTTTGACTGTGCCTAGTAAATAGTAAATACAGTTTTTTCTATTGCAGGGACGGCACTTGCCCCCAGTTCCCTTTCTCGGTCAATTCGCCCTTGTTGGCATGGCAAATGCTTACATACTTTTCTATACCATTTTTCTAACAGTATGTAAGAAAATGTAAAGAAATAATATATATTTATTTAAAAATAATTGTGTTGTATAAGTTATAAAAGTTTACTTGTTATTGTGCTGTTTTAATTATAAATGTTTGTATACACTAAGTCATTTGCTCAGTAAATCGACCATTTTATTTTTACCACAAATAATATCCCAACTTTGAACTTTAGGAAGCGGAACATTTGAGAGATACAATTTTAAAATATAGCTCCAGGCCAGGATAGGCATCAGATTTATTTCAAAAAACTTACAAATATTTTTATTTATTCCATGTATCTACATTGGGTTCCAGATGAAGTGGTTTTATTCATAAGTCGTGATCGTATTATTTTTATTTATTTATGATCCAGTATTGACAAGTGACAGAATAATTAAATGATTGTAGGAGTATAATTAATTGTTTATATTATTATTATTATAATATTTAATTTAGGAATTATTTGTAAGCCTTCATATACCTAAAAACAATTAGTTATAGAATTCTACAGGTAAAATTCTTTAGTTAAAGTTAAAATAAAGTTAAATAATAAATGATAGAGAACAAATATATAGTCCAAAACTTAATCAGTGAATTTGTTTATTAATTATAATATAATATATAACAACAGTAGTACTAAGAAACAAGGGTTGACACTGATGTGATATTTAAGTATCACCCAAAAATTAATTTTATTGGTAAGGTTTACATAAGGCAGCCATGTGATCAACTCCACAACTCACATGTTTAACAACTGCACCCACTGAAACCTAAAATAAAATAAAATATGAAATTAAAAAATTAAGTACCATGATTTAAATAATGTTTGATGTAAATGTTATTTACTTGCAAAGGAAAATATTGATCTTTTGTATGGCCAAGACCTAATTGGCCCCATTTATTTTTACCCCAAGTATATAGATTCCCATCAGTTGTAATAGCTGCCATGTGAAATATACTTGTATACACAGATTTAACTCGAGTTTCAGGATTATATTGATTTCTACCAAATAAAATTGGAGGTATTGGTGTTGGTTCTTGGCTTCGGTTAATTTCTGGGCCTTTACCCAAAATTCCAAAACCCCAAACATAAACAACACCTTCATCTATACATATGAATTGATGTATGATATCAAAAATATTCAGGTTGTTATAATATTTTCATTTTACCATTTAAAGCTATACAAGCTGATCCAGTAGTTCCAATATCAATAATTTTACCAATAGTTTTATTTAATGGCAATTTTTTTGGAGTATTCACTTGATATTTGTCATCATTTAATAATAATTGGCCATATTCTGAATTACCCCAACCAAAAACTTCACCTTTATCTGAAAAAAAATCATACTAACATTTAATTCTAATTAAAAATTAAACTTAAAAGTAAATTATATTTTGTCTTGGAGGTAGGATTATTAATGTTATTTAAGTATATCTTATCATGTATTAGTAATTAATTATTCCCATTGTCGCCATTATAATATAGTATAATAGATAGGTCAATTTATTTATTTAATTATAAACCATTATTAAATATATACTTATATATTTAAGAGTACAAAATATAGTAAATTTTAATATGTGTATATAAATAACATAGTAATTATTAAACTTATTAATTTTCCTAATTTATGTACAAAGAGTAATTTGAAAAAGTGAAAAGACTTAACTATGCAATTATCATTGCCAACTGGACACACTCTTCATCTATTTAACTTATACTTATATTCAGTTAATCATCTTTCTTAAGCACTCTATACCCTTGGTTATTCTTCTGCAATATCAAACCTCAAAACCCATCTTCCACAATTTTTTTCATCTATTCACCCTTAATCATGAGTTTTTAATTTAATCGGTAATTTATTATTTAAAAATAAAGAATGAAATAGTCAATCAGATATTTGATGAAGTTTGAGTAAGTATGTATATAATATACACAAATATTATTAAAAGCACAAGCTTGTAAATAAATAGGTATATTGTCTATATATTGACGCTGTTATGTTGTAATATAATATATGAAGCAAATTATCAATATTAATTAAAGATAAAAAAATGAATTAAATATTAGATCTAAATTTAATTTGAGATGATAAACTTTCCTGATTTTACAACACAAAATTTTTATAATATGCGTTAAAATTTAAAAGTTATGAATTGAATTAGAACAAGTTAGATTGCCAAAAAGATCATAAATTAATGCTGTAATGGTTATATAATATATATGTATATTTCATATTATAACTTTTTTATTTATTATATCTACCAAGTTTATAGTATTCTATTATGAATATTATCACTAATTTTTTAAAATTACTTCAATATATACTATCAATAATTCAATATTCAACGAAATTTAGTTTTGACAAATAGCTTACCATTTAAGGCTAAAACACAATCAGCTGAAGATACTACTTTTACTACTGTTTCTCCTTTTATATCTCCTTCAACAATTGTGGGCTGTGATTCATTATTGTAATGGCCTAACCCTGTTTGGCCATCAGCACCCCATCCACATGAATATACTTTACCATTTTTAGTTATGAACAAACTAAACAAATAAATAATGCAGACTGAGAATTTGTAATAACTAAGAACCATACACAAGATGAATTTACCTATGGTCCTGTCCACAAATTATTTTTGAAATTCCATCATCTAAATTAATATTATTAACATTTCGTAATTTACTAAAGTCTTCATTTTCAATAATTGGCCTTCCACATTGTCCATAAGAATTACTACCTAAAGCATACACTTCATCTGTATTCATTAATACAAGTGTATGAGCTCGACCAGCAGCTACTGCTTTAACTTTAGCATTTAATTGTTCTAAAGGAAGATGAATTGGTACAGTAGCTAATATCAATCCTAAAGGATGCCCTTTCCGAGGATCATGATAACCTATTTAAAAAAAAAAAGAAAAAAATTATATTAGTACCTACATATAGTTTACCAACCCAATGAATATTATTTTAAATTAAAAAAAATTATAAAAATTTGTAAAAATATAATCATGGTGACATTTGTTTAATTAAGTTTCTTCATACTAATAATTATTACTCAAATACTAAATTACATTAATTCAAATTTTATATCCACATATAATTATTTTTTGCATGTAAAAAAAAAAGTAAAAACTAAAATTCCATTTAAATTACAAAAAAAAAAAATAATTGTTTACTGAAGATAATGTAAAATTTGAAGTTACTGTTTGTGTGTTAAAAATACCCATGAATTCAGTCCTCTTTCAGGATTTTTAGTTTTTAAACTGTAAGATAGAGATGAACTGAAAAAAAATTGTAAAAAGTAATATATTTATGAAATTTGTTAGCGACAATATATCTTAAAAGTCATATGTAAAATGTGGTTTTTGTAATTTTTAAACCATTAAATAATTAAAAATATAAGGTAATATTAATATTGAAATTATTACACATAACTAGTCAACGTTTAACATTTAAATATACAATAAAATGAAATTTCTTATAATTATTATAAAAATGAATACCTAAATACAATTTAAAAAATAATGTGAATGTTTATAATAATGGTTTACCTATTTGGGAATCTGTATTTAAACCGCAACCAAAAAGTTTATATTGGTTACAATCAACAGCATAAACTGTGAATCCATAACCACATGCAACATCGATGATCTGTAAAAATATGTATGAAAAAAATCTAATCATGAAAAACAAAAAAATCATACTTTATGAGAATATGCAAATCTCAATCTAACAGGCCTGTAAATAAATTGTATATTGCGCTCTCTTGATCTTATTTTTAGATCACCTAGTGCACCATGTTCTGCCATACCCCACACATATAACCGTTGCTGATCTTTTGGTGAACTACTATAGGGCGCCACTACAAGAATAAAAAAACAAAATAATAATTCAAAACTAGTAATAAATAATCTATGATTCTTACTAAAAGGATCAACATTTTTAGGTTGAACTTTAACATCAGAAAATCGCTTTAAACAGACTGTGCAAGTACTTTTATTAAATAAATGTAATAATTTTGTTGACCATTTAATGGACATAATTTATAATTTTTAAACAATTACTTTCTATAAATTATATAGTTAAATTTATTTGCAAATTTCAAAAATTCACATTGTATATTGGGTATAAATAAACTATATCAAAAACAATAGAACTACGTAAATAATTGTTTTCATAATAACAAATCTATGAGTTAAATTTAATGAAAATTCAATGTATGATGCTGAACAGTAGAACTTGAAGTTTGAAAAGTCAATTTCATTGTATTGACTTCTGGACCTTCTAGTACTTGGTAGTCGAAAAACCACGGCACTACACCGCTAAATATTTGATTAGTAATTACTGATTACCCGCCTTGATATCACATACCAATATCACAGATTATATGAATCTTTATTTTTATTGATAACATCGTACCAATTTCCCGAGAACACTAGGGCAGAGTTCTCTAACCTTCGGCCCGTGAACTGTGAAGCTTTTTTAACTGGCCCGTAAGCCCGTTATGTTTTAAACATATTATTATTTTCGAATCATTAATTTCCTATTGGAAAAATAATTCATTAGGTTATAAATTATAGACGACATTTATTTTTTCAGTTGTACTTTTCAATTATATTAAAATAAAATATTAAACTATAAAATGGTCAGAAAATAATTCTTATCCATCCTCTATTAAATGCAATATGCATCTTAAAGTAATTTTGGCACGCGATTCCGAAGCAAATTTCAAATTTGGCCCTCTATAAAAAAAGGTTGGAGATCCCTGCTCTAGAGTACTTGTATTCATGCAATTTGCGTACAAATAATTGTTTGTTTGATGAAATGATAAGTTCGATTGAAGATTTTTGTAGTTAAATAGATTTGTATTTTGTGTATCTATTAACTATCCGTCAATTATTGTTTATTACTTTAGTCTTTCTTGTACCTTATTTAACTTAATTTTGTAGTATATTCTGAGTTAATAAAGTTAATGCTTCGCAGATGGACTTTGTATGGGTTACCTTTTAAAATTTTTGAAGTCCCTAATTTACGTTTAAAACGGCCATCATGGTTGAAAAAATCATCAGCTAAGTTCATGTATACCATTGTAACAATTTCATACTTTTTAGTGATTGGAGGTAAATATAGAATTATGATATGCAAGAAATTGTTTAACGAAATAATTATTTAGGAATCATATACGATGTCATTATTGAACCACCTAGTGTAGGATCAATTACATATGAAAAAGGACATTTCAAGCTGGTAATAGAACAATTTTAATTAATAAAAATTAAATTAAAATATATTTTTGTAAATAGGTTGCGTTGATGCCTTACTGAGTCAATGGACAAGAAATTATGGAAGGCTTGGCTTCAAGTTTTCTTTTCAACATTGGAGATTTAAGATTTGTAATATTAGATCTGATTCATAATAAATCAACCCCAAAATTGAATTGCACCCTTTTAATAGGTGTAGGATTTGTATGTATCATTGTATCATATTTTACTTTTTAGACTTTTATGCAATTGAAATATCTTTGAAAACGACATATTATGAGTTATGATTAACATATTAAATTAACCATTAATAATAGTTAAAATGCAGTATCTATATATAGTTGGCAAATTTGTATTAAATACATATTTACACCAATTACCACAAATTGAACATTACCAGTAAATTATACTTTGGATGAAGAAAATATGTGATATTTCCAATAATTTTTTTTTTTTTTGCAGGGTTCAATAAATCAAAAGTATATAATTCAACTATTAAATCAAAAACTAAATATGAATAGCATTTAATTTAATGTTTATATGAACAAATTTAGTTACAAATAATCTTTTAAGGATTGAGATTCTATACTATAAATTACTCTAAAAACCTTATCATATAGTTTTAATTATAAACCATCCCAAAATTCAATTTTAGATTTTAAATGGAGTGATGAATGTATTAATTTGATTTTACAATAATGTGTTATTTTCTGTGTTGGTCATCACATTTTGAAGCAGTAAAAATGCTTTGATTTTCTTGTATAGCATCTTTTCTAAAAGAAAAATGAATCTAGTAGGTACAATTTCAAAATTGTCAGGGAAAAACCATAAAAAAGTTTTTTTTTAATGATCTTAATTCAAAAACAGAAATTGCAAATACTTGAAATTTTCACAAAAAGTTTAAATTAACATTTTCTATACATGGATAAGTTTTTGTTGTTTTTTGACCTATTAATAAACAATTGAAATTTTAGATTTTTTTGATTATTTTTTTTTGAAATATGATAAAAAAAATTTGTCTGTTCAAAAAATGTTCAAAATTGAATACAAGGTTTATAGTGTTTTACTTACCACGATTAAAAAAATCGAAAGTTGTTATCCAGGAATTTGTTTTATAAGTCCATTAAGTTTAAATATTTATGAAATATGTCAAAATCACAATAATTTGAAAGATATTTTGTAGCTGAAAATTCATAAAGTAGGTACTTAAGGTCCATAATTTAAATACTAGGTTGTTCATAAGTATTTTTCAAGTGACTATGAAAAAATTTCTAATAAACTCAGAAAAAACTTTTATGACTGTCTGAAATTTAAATTTTTACAAAAATGCATTATATAACGATTTTAAATATTTGTTATAATTCAAAAAGTATAAGTCATAAAAATTTTGACCAGTAGTTTAGATTGGCATTTTCATTCCACTTTTTTTTTATATAAATGTTATAAATGATTTACAAAAGTCGAAATCAGGCAAACAATGAAAATGTCAGGGAAAATGTGAATTGCATACAATCATTGGTATAATAGCATATTTTAAGAATTCTGAATTATCAATTATTAAAGAATAATTCAATAATTGATGGAACTAGAATTAGTTTTAAAAATAATTGTTGTAAGAAGTTAACTTCACTTAACAAATATAGCCAACCAGAATACAAATGTTTACTTAAATTCCATTGGTATATGATAGTAATATCAAATGTATACACATTACATAGTGAATAAATTAATTGGATTGTTACATAGTAAAGTGGGTGTATTATTACCACCCTTCAGTAATTAACATTTAAAATATTTAGAACAAAAGTCAAAAGAATATGTAATTCAAATGTTCATAAATATTTATCCCATTTATTGTAAAAATATTAGTATTGCCAACAATTATAGTTAAACCCTTGTAATAATAAATTAGAGATTGTTTTTTTTTTTTTTTAAAAAAATTATTTCTATCATACGAAAAATAGAATATTTATTAAATCAATTACACAGATCTTTGAAATATTCTTTGACATAAACGACATGCATAAATATATAAAAATTGTAACTTAAAATACTTTAGTTAAGTTAAATTACATTTCAAATAAAGCACTCAAATAAATAGAATCAACAATTAATACATGCAAAATGCGTAGAATTTTTAATTTGACTGTGACTACAATGTGCACCACAATGATTTTTAGTATTGTTTATACTACAGAATTGATAAAATAAATAACCTGCACCAAATTTATTGGGTCGCGATTTTTTTTTTAAGTTTTCTTACCAAAAATTCTAAAAACATGTTCTACTTTAACATATGCTAAGACATCACAACCAAAAAGTCTTCAAATGTACAATCTTCATAGTGACTATAGCCCTGCTAATTCAGAACCTTGAAGTGCCAATTTGGCATTTTTGTTATGCCCCATTTTTTCAGGCACTAACGATTTGAACTTTTCATATGCACTAAACATTTTATTACATATTGTTATTTTACATATGAAATACAATTCCAAAAATATATATTATAATAATAGATCTTTATTTTATTCTGTACCAAATAATTCATAATATACTTACATAAATACTTCTTTTTTTGTAAAGTGAGATCCTAAAAATAAAAGAAAAATAAAAATTTAATTTAATTTTTCATAAATTGTTTAATTTTTTTCTTAATGAAAAACAGTGTTTATTTTAATAATAAAATTTAATATTTATCAGGCTATATTTTATATTACAACAAGTAAAGAAAACATATACATTTTATTAGTCCTAATTATTTTAAAAAAATAATATACCTAAATATGACAACTAATTTTCAACATTTCTAATTCAAGTATGTAACTATGGTTTTTACAATTAATATTTAATAATATACAATATTTATTTTTCTATAGTTAATAAATATATTTTATTGATTCCAATCATGATTACTAGGCCCTGCATCTGGTTCCTCTTCTACAGTGGGCATTGGAGATCGACTTTCAAATAATGGTGACATTGCTTCTGATGTATTCTC
>JAIPRK010002639.1:0-15637 GCA_025469195.1 Chaitophorus viminalis | reverse complement strand
TAAATTGTAAGTAAAGTTGTTATATAAGATATATAAGTAATGCGAGCGAAGCGAGCAAATTTTTTTTTTAGTTTGGGGGCCCTTAAAATATTTCCCTGTAACAAAAATACTTCCTATCCACCCCTGTACTTACCTATAACATAAACACGTTAATTCTTATCATCATACAATAATTAAGAGGGAATATCCAATAATTGTTTTTTTATTTAATTCTTGAATTTTGTTTACCTATAGTTAAAACTAGGTTTAAGATGAAACTGAAAATTATTTAAAAAAATTTTTGGTGTATTTTTTTGTCAGTAAATTCCTTTTAAAAATTGAAATTTTGCCATTTGTGTTTCTTTCTACTGATTTATGTTTTTTAGTTAGGAGTCTGTAACTTTGAATATATAATCTAGACATGTTCTTCGGTATACCTACGTTGGCTGATTTTTTATATACAATTTATTTTTTTAATTATTAGAGTTCAAATTTAACTCTTAGACGATAATCGATTTTTCATGAATATTTGTTTTACTTATCAGAATACGAAAATATACTCAACGTCAGTATACAGTCATTTCTTTTTTGAATCGGGATCATTTTTCAGATCAACAATATTTTTATTATTGAGTGATTTGTGATGGAACTAAGATTTAATATGTTATTGTTATCCAATGTGAAGAGTATGGACTACCGCCGATGCGGCGCGGCGTCACGGTCACGCTGTTATTTAGCGATAAACCGATAGTAGGCACGATTATAAAGAAATAACCGTAATCGTAGATAATAATAATAATTATAGTCTGTTCAGATTAAGAGTGCCCAGTCGCTCGGGTGAAAACTGGTTTTGACTGCACATGTTTTTTTCCACGAGGAGCGTTGTGGTATGCTGCCGCTTTTCGACGCTATTATACGTAGTGAGCTGTATTATCACACTCTCTTTATAACGCAACGTGTATAGTTCTTTTTCGAAATTTTTTCGCGCCTCATATTTTTTCAATTTTTTCAATATGGATCATAGTGACGATGAAGTTGGGTCAGCAGGACCATCTCCAATAAAGAGAAATAAATGCAGAAGGGTGAGTACTTATTATAGTTTAAAAAATTATGAGTAATATAAAAAGGTAGGTTCTAAAACCGCTTCCGCCTCAAAACGCCTCCGGCCGCCTCAGCCCGCCGCCTATGAACGAATCCCGCCTCCTCAGCCCGCCGCCTCTGCCCGCCTCCCATCGCCTCAGCCCGCCGCCGTCTGTATCACCCTCCCCCACTCTCCATGACCAATACTACCCTGCCCTCCCCTCCACTATCCATGACCATTGATACCCTGCCCAATACCCCCCTCCTCCCTACCCATGACCAATATTACCCTGCCCAATACCCCCTCCACCACCACTGGCTTATACTTAAATTCAAATTATGAAACGAAGACCATCCTCACCATTCGATCATTATTTAGTATATCTTTAGTCTTGATCTATATAGCACCTACGGTTCGACCTTTTATCCCTGTGTTTATTTTTCAAACGTTTCTATTAAACCGAAAATATTCAAGAGCGTACAGTGTTCAAAGTCTTTTTCGAGTAAAGATATTTTATCCAGACACAGAAAAACTCACAATGCTCTACAGTATACGTGTAATGTATGCCCTAAGACATTTACGCGTAAAGATAATTTGACAAGACATATAAAGATTAAACATGGTTTATATTTTTAGTTAAATTATTTAATTTTAAGACAATTATTCATAGGTCAGCAAAAAATGTTTAATCATTTTAGGTAATATTGAACCAATTGATCAAAACGAAGTTGAAGTTGCTCCAGGAATATTTGTCCCGAACATACCAGCGGTTCCTTCCAATAATCAGAATACTATTGTTTCGGAAATAGTTGGTCCAGCAGATACTAGCAATGAGAACCAAAATAATTATGATTTTATGATTCAGATGATGAGTTATGTGTGTTTGCGTTGGATAGTGCTGAAACTTTTGGCTTTTGTGATGGTAAGTTTTTATATTTTTTAATATTGCTACGACTTTTTGCTTTATCTATCAGGGTGCTTTAGTTAGGGGTTTTTTTTTTCCATAGATTCTAAACGCTCGCAAGATTTCGAGACTGTAGGCGCCCAAAAAGAGCAAGATTAAGCATGGTAGGGGATTCTTGTAATTTTGTGAGGGTAGGCTCCTCATTTAATAACAAAATTACGTGGTATTATAAAAAGAATTCTCAAAATATTTTCTCCCCCTCGGCATTCCTTAACTCGACCAAATCAGAAATATTTAATATTTTAAAATCTTTATCTTTACCGATAAAAATAAATTTAAAACTAGAAGCCACTTATAATAATCCACACATTGAAAACTCGTCCGTGAATAGAGCATTCAAGATCTCGGCCAGGGCGATTTTCGCAGGTACGGATATAGCTAAAGTTGTGTCCGACATGTGTGATGTTATTTTAATCGAAGAGGATCTATATCGGGGGAAAGGAAGTGGTTTCACTCTTGAGTATATTGATGGTTTGCTTTCTAGGTGTGTACAAATACACACCTATGGGCGGAACTTCTTATATACATTTACCTCCATACATAGAAAATATAAAAGCAACTATTAATCCACAAAATTCGGACAATCAGTGCTTTAAGTAGGCTATTCTGGCCAAACATGTGATGGGAGAGAATAAATGCCGAGTAGGAGAAAATTATACCATGCTCGAGGATAAGTATAATTTTACTGGTCTTTCGTTTCCAATACGTCTATCCGAAATAAAATTATTCGAAAAAATAACATTAATACAAGTATTAATATTTACGGCATCGATAAAAAATTACAACCTCCATTAAAATTCCCCACATATAATGTGTTCCCTTTGAAAGTTTGTAACGAAGAAAAGGAGGATAATTTTGACCTCATTTTATTCGAGGATAATAATAAAAGTCATTATATTTTTATTTCGAATTTTTCTCGCCTTGTACGTTCATAAAAACCTCAACATGAAGAGAGTGTTGTTTTTTGTAAGAGATATTTCACTTTTTTTGATAGACGTGTTAGGAATAAATCAAGTGGCCAGGCTGCATTAGATGAACACGTTAAAATTTGCGGATCTCATAAAGCTATTTTACCAGTTATGCCTGCTGAGGGAGCAACACTTGAGTTCGAGGGGTGGAATAAGATGCAAAGACATCCAATTGTAACTTATGCAGATTTTGAAGCGCTGTTGGTTGAGTGTGATGAAGATAAAGGCAAAAAAACAACCGCATTCCATAAACATATTCCAATGAGTTATGGAATCAAAGTTAAGGCGTCTGAAGATGTTCCTGAGGAGATGTTAGAAGAATTTAATATACCTAAAACAGTTATTATTTATCGAGGATCGGAGACGAGTCAGAAAGTTGCCAAGCATTTTGTAGAGACGGTGGTCGAAATTACTAAAAATATTGAAAAACTTTTTAAAGTCAATAAACCGATAATTATTACCGAACAAGAAGAAAAAACACATTCACAGTGTAGAGTATGTAATTTATGTAAAATTACATTTACTCGATCAAATCCTAAAGTCGCCGACCACTGTCATTTATTGGGTAAATTCAGACAAATATTATGTAATACGTGCAATTTGAAATTACAAATCCCAAAACTTGTTCCGTGCTTCCTTCATAACCTTTCCAATTATGATGCCTATTTCATAGTAACTGAGGTGGGTTACGATACCAAATCCATATATCTTATTCCTAATAGTCAGGAGAAATTCATTTCCTTTTCCAAAATCATTAATAACTCGTTCTCCATCCGCTTCATCGACTCATGTCGCTTCATGGCGTCTAAATTAACTACTCTCGCCTCAAATCTCATCACACCGAATCTGCATAAATTCCGTGAAACAGCTAAAGAGTTTAATACCTCCGATATGGCTCTAGTTACTAGGTAGGGTGTATACCTATATGAGTACACTAACAGCTGGGGGAAACTATTAGAAAACAAGCTTCCACCCCAAAACGAATTTTACAGTACTTTGTCAGAGAGTAACATCAATGAAAATGATTACGAGCAGACGGTATGGTCTCATTTCAATTGCAAAACGCTGGGAAAGTATAGCGATTTATATTTAAAGATGGACGTGCTACTACTCGCCGACGTTATTGAAAACTTCCGTGATATTTGCATATCAACGTACAGTCTAGATCCTGTATTTTATTTAACAGCACCTGGATTTAGCTTTGACTGTATGTTGAAGTACACGGGAATGAAGATAGAGTTACTCTCCGACTACGATATGCTGCTAATGTTTGAAAAAGGTATTTATTTATTTATTTCACTTAAAATATCTAAAATAATTATTATATCAACTACTAATATAAAAACTCCTTTTTGGGTGGATACTCGCACGTAATTTCCTACTTTAAATTTTTGTGCATTTTCCGAAATCTTACGATGTTTCAATATGATGGATGTAGGATTATTGTCTGCCTGCATGGGTGATGTACCGATAGTTCGATGTATCGAATTATTATACTGGTTTATCAGCATCGGTAAAATAGAAATCCAGTTATGTGAGCCTCTAGCGGTAAACTCTCTAAACATTTTTTCTTTCGGAGTCCTGTTAAGACGCTCAACAATACATGCTTTGGTTGTGCTATATGACGAATACATTATAATTTTATGCTTTGCCATTAAAGCATCAAATGTTTTGTTATAAAATTCTTTACCGTTATCGACTTGCAATAGTTTGGGAGAGCGATTAACTAATGTTTTCGCGAAAGCTTGTGTAACGACAATTCCTGTTTTTGTTTTTAAGGGTAATGCCCAGGCAAATTTTGTAAAACAATAGATTATACACAAAATATACTTAAAACCTTTATTTTTATTCTCATACGATATCATTTCAACGAGATCGGCTTGCCACAAATCGTTAATTCCATATACATTGACCACACGTCTGATATAATTTTTTCTCGCAGCTTTGTGTAGCTCATAGGCTATCTGACGTTTAGACATCGGGAATTCTTATTATTATTCCAGCTTCATATAATTCTTCGTAAATTGATAATATCTCGTTCGAAACTCCTGTATTACCGGCTGACTGAGAGGCTAATAAAAGTCTTAAACGGTCGACAAGTTCATTTGGATCGTTCCAATAAACTAAATTATATTTCTGTAATTTCATAGACAAACCACTGCCGGATGCGAACAATTTTGAAATAATATTTCTATATTTATAACCTCCGGATTTAATCTTTGCTCTGTCCAAGGTTAAATGTGCTGATGTTTGAACTAATATAGATTTGTATGTGCTCAAGTCTTGCTGAGTATATTGATCCGGATGTTTTGAGAATAATAAGCTCACAAGTCCAGGTGTAAGAATATGAGTGTTTCCATCAATAACTAATGTGTTTCCAATGAATTTGATTTTTTTATTGCCTAGGTGAATGGTACCATTTGAGAATTGTTTTGGTCCATATGTTTTATCTTTAGCTTGAGAATAAAACCAGCTTTCAATGTGTGGTGAAAATGAGTTTTCTAAAAATGTTTCTTCGTTAACTTCTTCGTACTTGGGAACAGAAGATACTTGTCGGTTTGTTAACTGTATAGTTGATATTTTCTCCAGAGGTTCGATTATAGGTTTTAAAGTTTGCGTGATGAAAGAACGGGCCTCGTCCTCTCCATGTTTTAATGCTGAGTATTTATGTTTGATATTATCTTTTGCTTTAGCTAATTCAGCTATAAGTTCACCTTCAGAAGTCATGACTTAGACTGTTGTAATGTACACATTACATTGCTTTATATAACAACAAATGTATCGAATCTCCAGCAGATTGTACAAAATTCTTTAAATGCCGAATAATTCATATCCCCAGAACAGTGTTCTATGTACACATGTTTTCAATTAGTCTCATCTTGTTTGAATAATATTATTAAATTACAGTTATCACGTATAAGCTGTTTCGGTACACTGGCGTAAGATTGTGCTAAGTAGCATACATCGATTTTATTATGTCGACCACGTGAAAAATATGATCGTACGATAGTTTGACTCTCGCATATAATATCATCAAAGATAAATACTGAATTAGGTAAGGTTTTTTCAGGCATGATAACCTCATCGTTATTATAAAACGTGAATAGTTGAATACCCTCTACATCTTTTAAAATATCACACAACATTTTATATTTAGGTTGATCTAATGATTTCGAATAAATGTAAACATTATGAAATATTATACCGTTGGCATCAGTCAATAAAGCATAAACCAAATTAGTTTTACCACATCCAGAGGGTCCGACAATTAACATGCGTATGGTATTCGGTAATAGTACTCCATGTCTCGATGATTGCATACATGTATGCAGATCAACATTTCCAACTGCTAGTTTTAATTCTTGATCTATAAAACGCATTTTTCGTATAAATATTTGTGCATGAGCTGCAACTTGATCATTACACAATATCACCCCGTCAGAGAAACAACAAGAATTAGGGAGGTGGACTGATTAACACGCTTATAAATAAAATTCCTGTTGAGCTACACGTGCCCGGTAATTAACTTGTTAATCATGAAAAAACATGTATTATATATATATATATATATATATATTTATCTTCTTTTTATAGGGTATCAATACTGCAGACCTGGTACACATTTAAAAAAATGACTAACACGCGGGGATCCTAGTGTAAACACATTGGACTCGTATTGTAAAGATCACGATATCGCATACGATCATAGTAACGTACTGTCCGATCGCAGAAAAGCAGACTATATTCTAGAAAATAGAGCTTGGGACCGGGTTAAAGCGAAAGATTCATCCCTAAAAGAAAAAGCGGTTGCTTGGGGTGTGACCACTGCTATGAAGTTAAAACGCAAATTAGGAAGTGGTTGCAGTTTCAAGGCTGCCGTCAAGGCTGGTAATAATATACTTAAGAAAAATAATGGTGAAAAGAACTTGATAAAATTAATTGGAAAATGTCTTACGGCGGCTAAAAAGACTTCGTGTAAAAATATCAAGAAAAACCAAACACCTAGGATCATACCTATACCCAAAACGGGTGGTGCGCTCCCTCTGATACCTATTTTCGCAGGATTGTCGGTATTAGGTTCACTGACCGGTGGAGTTGCGGGTATAATCAAAACTGTAAACAAATGGAAATCTAACAAAAATACACCGACTCATCTAGGAAAAGGTTTATACATTAAACCGTACAAAGGAAGAAAATATAAGATCGAGAAGGGAAGTGGATTATATGTTCAACCCTTCAAACGTGGTGGGTCAATCAAGAAAAAAAAACTGATATCTACGTTACCCAATAGGGCACTATGCGATTATGAGGTTATAAAATACGCTCGCATGTTGAAAATACCTCATTTCATCTGTGTGATTTCGAGAGACAAGTTACCTCGACGCTTAAGAGCTAAAGAATCTGCGATAGTGAATCTAGATATCGATGACGGTACGGGTACACATTGGGTAGCGTATAGAAAAAACGGAATTAAAATTTTTAGGATTTAAAGGATTTAAAATAATTGAAGTCCCACTGCAGTCAGTCTCCTATCCACTAATAGACTGTTCGATTGGCAGAGTGCAATTAACTTTGCGAGATCAGAACAACGATTTGATAAATTTACGGGGAGGGAGAACCAATCACAATCCGTCTTCAGATTAAATAATAATATGGCTCTTAAATTTAATTCGGGTATAAAGAAGCGCGTATTCGTGAAAAAAAATAGTAGTTAAGTCAGAACAGTGCTTGGGATATACATATGACCGACGATGATAATAAAGATTTCATGACTGAATATACATTTTCCGAATTTATCCCGCTGAAAAATTTATTCGGGTTTTGTGAAGATTATAAGAAAATATTACTCAACTGCAATCAAAAATTGATTTTAAATCGAGCATCTACAGATTTCGATGCGTTGTACGTTACGGGTACCGTGGTAAAAAAAAAACATTGAAAAAAATAAGAAAGTAACTATCGATCTTCAAAAAGTTATTTGGAAAATGCCTATTGTCAGGGTGACTGACAGAGAAAAATTAAAACTATAGAAAGTAATGGATTCTCAGAAGACTCTGTCGTGTACATTCAGAAGTTGGGATTTATGCGAGTATCCAGTCCTACCGCAAAATAAATCTCATTCGTGGACTGTCAAATCTAGTAATTTACTTGAAAAGCCAAAATTTGCAATCATAGGCTTTCAAACAGATCGAAAAAATAACCTAATCAATCAGTTCGGTCGATTTGATAGTTGTAACCTGAAAAATCTTAAAGTTCATTTAAATTCTGAAGTATATCCGTATGAAGATTTCCGTGCAGACTTTACGAATAAATTCACAGCTCTATTGTATAAAGCGTATACTGATTTCCAAAAATCGTGCTATGATAGGGACAATTCTTTACCAATACTTTCGAAGAAGACTTTTTAAGAATTTGTACCAATAGCAGTGATAGATTTATCACGTCAAAATGATAATGTCAAATCGTCTACAGTTGACTTACGTATAGAGTTCGAGACCACCACAGACGTACCAGCCAAGACTGCCGCTTATTGTCTAATATTACACGATCAAGTTATAACTTACAACTCTTTTAGTGGAGATGTTAGAAAATTGTAAAAAAAAAAAATGTTATGTCATACATCTAAATATATATACTTTTTAAATAAATAAACAATTTTTTTTTTTTAATAATATCATGTTTGTTTTTATTTCACATTTGTAATCAAAAAATATATAAATGTTTAATACATGTTTTAATTATTTGAAAATACTTTCAATGATTTGATCAATTGCCCTTTTACATGATGGGTGGTTTGATCGTTTCACTTTTGAGCTATTGATTGTTTTGCTCGGTGATGTCAGACGTGTTTGTTGGTCAAAATATGAGGGTCCATCGTTTGGATCAACTGGTTGAGATGGTGGTGACATCGGTGTATAGCTCAGTGATGATATTGGTGTGCAGCACGGTGATGACATTGGCGTGCAGCTCGGTAGAGAAATGGGTGAATAGCTCGAAGGAGGCATGGGTGAATAGCTTGGTGAAGACATGGGTGAAAAGTTCGGTGGAGATATGGGTGAATAACTCGGCGGAGACTGTTTACAATCAATTATGTGTTTCCTCTCATACTCATCACATGTCTAAAAATTAAATTATATTTAATAATTATGTTAAGAGATTTTTATGATATGTTTTTACTATACCTTGTGGCCAATTTTTATGATACACTGTTCTATCAATTGCGTAGTTGCCAGCAGCTTGAGCTGACTCACAAAGCTCGATATGGTTTTCGGTATATGATTTGAAATCAACTCATCGTCTGTATTTCTAATAGTTATTACCAAATCTTCATCATTTTCTCTGCTCATATAGCAATCATAAAAAAATCGCACATCTGTTTGAACTAGTCTATCACCGCGGGACGTATAACAGAAGATTTGCGTGTAATCAGTTCAACTATACTCCATTCTAAATGTTGAAAAGTGATCAGATCAGTTCGGTTAAGCAAAACACGATATCCGTCTTGATTTCTATCCTCTATGACCAATACAGTCTCACCTTGATAGACCATACTGGAGACGCGTATGCACTCGGCTTCCAAAAATGTATGACGTTTATTTAGGGCCAACGCTTAGTATAAATGATAATATGTCTCCCATAATAGCTTATATTCTGTATAAAATGTTTACGGAAATAATAACGTGTCATGATGATGCTAGAATGTGGATGATTACTCTGAAGTGCTCGCTCGAGTCCAATCCAATATTTATAAATTTTCGTGTAGTGAAGTCTATGGTAAATGTTGATGAATCGATGAGGGTTTTCGGTGAATCAGGAACGATATACTTAAACTTTTTGTAAACTGATGCATTGTCTGCGATTGAACCAGCCATATTTTCAGCAACGTAAAAATAAAAATTCACTTTTAAATATTTATGACTTGACGTTTAAAAAATAAACACAAGGATAAAAGGTCGAACCGTAGGTGCTGTATGGATCAAGACTAAAGATATACTAAATAATGATCGAATGGTGAGGATGGTCTTCGTTTCAAAATTTGAATTTAAGTATAAGTCAGTGGTGGGGTAGGGGGTCTTGGGCAGGGTAGTATTGGTCATGGGTAGTGGAGGAAGGAGGGCAGTATTGGACATTTTATAACATATTCATGAGAACGGCCTTGAACAGGTTTCAACCCTTTACAAACACGCTTTAAGATTTTTATGACTATGACCTCGTTACACCAGATAACCCGTAGATACTTAAAATTATATGAGACACCTGACAATTGTATTTTTCTTAAAGGTTTCAACCATTTACATACATGCTTTTGTAAGATTTTTATGATTTTGACCTAGTTACACTTCATAACCCATACACTGATGGCGGCAACTGAAAAGGGTCCGTAGGCCCGTCCACAGTTTTTGGATTCGTCGTGAAATTCCTACATTGGACAAAATTCATCAAGTTGTGTCCACTGATGATAGTTTGCCAACAATATCGCGCACCAATTTATACCACCTTTTAAAAAAAAATAGATTTTCGATATAGCAAACAAAGTCGGAACAGTACTATGACCGAAAAGAATGAAATAGTTGGGTGGCGTATAGATTATTTGGAAAATATAAAAAAATACCGCGATGAAGGTAGACATATTTATTACTTGGACGAAACATGGGTAAATGCTGGGGAATGTAAGCCCCAAACGTGGATTGATGGAACCATAAAATCTAACCGTGATGCATTCCACAAAATACTGACAACAGGTGCTGTTAATCCTACGGGCAAAGGGAAACGTCTTATTGTACTTCACATAGGTTCCAAAGACGGGTTACTACCTGATGGGTTGTTGTGTTTCGAGTCGAAAAAAAATACAAGTGACTACCATGACGAAATGAACGGGGAGACGTTTCGTGAGTGGATGGAGGGGATTTTACCATGGCTGCCACCAAATTCCGTTATTGTTATGGATAATGCGTCATACCACTCGGAGGTTATCGACAAACTTCCGTCATCGAATGCCCGAAAGGCAGATATTATTCAGTAGTTGGAGCGTAAGGGTGAAGTCGTGGATCCCAAAATGGTTATCTCTAAACTTCTTTTAATGGTAAAACGTTTAAAACCACTGCATAAAAAGTATGTAATTGACGAATTGGTAAAAACTAGTAACCATACAGCTTTAAGACTTCCACCGTACCACTGTGAACTTAATCCCATCGAAATGGCTTGGGCATCAGAGCAGAATTACGTATGAATGAACAACACACGATTAAACTTCCAGATGTCAAAAATCTGTTAGTTGAAGGTATTAACCGCGTGGACGCAGAAATGTGGAAAAAAATTTTAAAACACACGGAAAAGGTAGAAGAAAAGTTTCTCCAAATTGATGTAATTGTTGACGAAGTCTTGTCAGCGGAGGTGGGTAATTTGACAATGACAATCACGGACGACATGTTAGAGACGTCTGATTCAGACTGACATTTTTAATTGTTTTGTAAATATATTAGTTTTTTTCATGACATTTTTAATTATTTTGTAAACATATATTTTTTTGTTACTGACTTTTAATTGTTTAGTAAATATATATTACTTTTAATATGACTTTATTTTTTTTCTAATTTAATTATTGAGTATTTGGTTTTGACAATTGTGAATATGATATAAATACAAAAAGTGTATAATAATTACAATAATATATACACCTGTATGATACATAGAATTTCATAATATTATAAGTAGGTATACGGTATACACGCGTATGATCTATTATAAATATATACCTAATATAATACACGGCAGGTAACGAATTTTTGTTTTTATAATCCCCTGTATAGAAGGTGGCAGCCGCCGAATTCAACGAACAACGACGGCAGTCGAACAATGGCGACCAATCACAAAGCGACTACATCTCGTTGGGGGGTCTGACCGTTATCGGCGGCTCAGTATGCATGCGCGAGTTTGGGCACTCTTAATCTGAACAGACTATAGCAGTGGCGGAACTACATATGATTGAAGGCGGGGTTTTCCGCGGGCCTCATCGGTAAGGGGGGCCTCGTTCGGTGCCTGGCAGGCGGCAGCAAAATTCTGTACTGTTTAAAAAAAATTCGGTTCAAGTAAATAAAATCATTGAGTACTGAAATAATACAAAGTATACTGATAAACGATTACTGAATGTGTATACAGATAATCCGTTAACCACACACGATAGTATTTAGAATTTTAGACTACTAAGTACTATTAATAATTAATGTGAATAATAATAACAATATAGGAGTATAATAATATCATGTCTTATCGCGGTCAAGCGAGCGTGCGGCGGCGATTCGCCGTAACTCGAAGTGGGGCCTATAGCTGGTACTGCTATACTATTATATTATAGAAATAGATTATAGAAATCTGGTGATTTCCCTATAATATGTTTTATTGTTAAAAATTTTAAAATAGACCATACTCATACATTATAAATTATTATTTTCATTTCATTCCATTTTCATTTTGATGACAAAAACAACGACTCTACGTCTCTGTTACTTTGGTAAGTAGTTATACAAATATTTTGCATTGAAAAACAACATTAAATTGTGATTCGTATACAATTATTGTGCTTATTGGTAATGCGTAAATACTAGAAATTTTATATTAAGAAAACTAATGGTTTTAACTTTTAAACATATTTACATATTTCATCTACATAATATTCTAATTTTTAAAGAAAATTAAATAGGTAACCTTATAATTTAAAATTTGAAGAAAATTAGTTACCTACTTAGTACAATCAGAGCCGCCTTAAGCTTTGCAGGGGCTCATGGGCACCCGGAGCTTAATGAGCCCTTTTAGTAGGCCTACACAATCTGAATAAAAACATCAAAAGTTTATTTAATATGATTACTTTATTAATTAAAAACTATGTACATATTACAGAATTATAAATGCTATTTTACTGTTATAACTTTCAACAATGAAACTTATAGACTAGGTATAGTAATATACTTTATGTGTAAGCAACGGTTTTTTTTCGTGATTTCTGTTGTGCAAAATCTTCGATTATAACTTCGAATTATAGTTTTTGATGGAGATCACTTATTATGCACATTAGTCATTATTAGCAAATTGGTGGTATAGGTTTTTAAAGAATTGAAAAAAGTATCCTAGTTTCCTAAAAGTATTGAAATAAAAGAAGATTTCATTGGATTTTCCGAAGCAGAAAGAGGTACGGGTGAAGCAATGGAAGAACAGACTATTGAGGTATTTAAAGAGAATGGTCTTGATATTGGTAAATTTAGAGGAATTGGATTAGACGGTGCAGCAAGTATGAGTGGCAAACATAATGGGTTGCAGGCTCGACTTCGGAAACGACAAAAGAAAGCCAAATATGTTCACTGTGCGTCGCATAATTTAAACTTGGTGGTGAACGATTCTATTAAAAACATTGCCGAAATTAGACAGTTTTTTGAAATGTTAGAATCGCTTTATACTTTTTTTGGAAACAGTATTCTTCGATGGTCAAAGTTGAAAAAAGAAAGCAGCAACATTTCTAGATCACTTAAAAGGCTGTGCCTTACACGATGGTCGTCTAGAATTGATTGTTTAATATCACTCAATCATATGTACCCAGACGTTATGAAAGTTTTAAACAACATAACGTTGACAGGGCGTAATAAGGATGAACAAAACGATGCCTCCACACTCAAAAAATATTTCGAAAGCTATGAAGCAATTATTTTAATTCTTATGATGTATAAAATATTGTCCAAAATTAATTTAGCATCCAAAATACTTCAATCACCTGGAGCTGATATTGGAAAAGCTGTTGATTTGATAAAAAACACAATTGAAAATATGGGGAAAATCCGTGATAACTTTAACAATTTGATAGAGGAAGCAAATTCTAAAGCGTTACAGTGGAACGCTACACCGGAGTTTTCGTGTAAACGAACGAGAAAAGTAAAAAAATTTTACGATGAGCTATCTGAAGATCAACGTCTTTCACAAGGAAATCGTTATTTTGAAACGCAAGTTTTATATCGCTGTATCGACACTGTTGTTACATAATTGAAAACAAGATTTGTAGGTCTTAGTGAAATAAGTAATTTATTTAGTTGTATTTTAAGATTGCCTGTAATATCAGATGACGAGATCAGTGAGAGTACAAAAATGTTGGCGGATGAATTTCAAGACTTTAATCCAGCCGAACTTGCCACACAAATTGAGTCATTTAAATTTTTGTTTCCTTCTGAACTTAAGTCTTGTATCAGCGTTTTTGATATGACTAAATAACTAATAATTGAAAATAATAATTTAATCACTAGTTTCCCTGACTTATTAACGGCATTTTATTTGTTCCTTACATTACCGGTTACTGTGGCGAGTGCAGAAAGAACCTTTTCAAAACTTAAATTAATTAAAAATTATTTAAGGAGCACCATGTCCCAAACACGGCTTAGTGGTCTTGCGATGATTTCGATTGAAAATGAGCGTGCTAAAAAATTGAACTTATCGTTGGTGGTGAAGACGTTTGCTCAAGACCGTAGCAGCAAAAAATCATTCTCATTGTAAATAAACTGTTATTATTAATGACTATTGTTTCTGAAATTATAATTCAATAAATTAATAATTTACTGTGAATATTTTTTTTATTGTGTACAAATAAAAAGCCTCATGTTTAGAAATTTGAATTACAGATATAATAGGGCCTCCAAAAAAATTGTATCCACGGGCCTCAACGATAGTAGTTCCGCCACTGGACTATAGAGTAGTGGATTAAGCGATTTTCATTACTAGCAACGCGCTCCAACAGAATTTGCTTATAACTCAATCGGATATTCCCCCTTAATGCTTATATTCAATTCCCAATCTCAAATCAATAACAAGTGGTACAGAAAAATTACATTACAATGTTCCGTACTAAAGGATTAATTCCTTATTAGGTTAATATTTATAATTTGTGACTTATTTTTGTGTTCAATTATAAAATTAATAATTTAGTATTTTTTAATTATTATTTATAAATGAAAATAATTACACTCTTTGAAAATAATAATAATGACAGAATAAAAAAAAAAAAATGACGAAAATTTTGTTTTATTTTTTACACAAATTTTATATTGTTATATTTCATTTGAAATTATTCCTCTCTCTCTTTCTCACATGTAAATAACGTTATGTTGACTGTTGTATATGTACTTATGTTGCACTTGTATGTACAAACAACAATCAAACATGTTGGTAACATATTTTCATAAACGATTTACTGAATGTCCTCTACGTATCACGCTGTGATTGGTTGAGATTGTATTTCTGCCATGATAATTATCGTTAACACTTTGCTCCTTATCGACACATGGTAGAACGTTAAGGCTAGCGATGCGTGTTGGCATTATAATTTATTTTTACTCTCACTCGTTTATTAGATTCCGATTATCAGCTGTCTATTAACCAACTATCTATCTCTTTCGCTAAGCTGACTGTTCCTGTCATGCTTAGTCGACTCGAACTGACTTCACCCAAATGAGCGCTACATAGCCGAACGTGACGAACTGACTACTAAGTTTGAATTCAGTATCCACAAGAATGTTAAACGCGCATAAGGAAGTATTCACTTCAATAGTAAAACATTCATCATAAAGTCAAATATATAGGCTATAGTCGGGAGCACGAAAAATGATCGCT
>JAIPRK010002638.1:0-15644 GCA_025469195.1 Chaitophorus viminalis | reverse complement strand
AACCAGTATGCTACATTGCTACAAGACCGTTTCACAAATTTAGCAGTATTGAATATCAAGAGAGATGTTGTTAACTCGTTAAATGATGAAGATATTTTAGAAGTGTATTGTACTAAAGACAGAAAAAATTATTAATATTAAATTATTAATAAAATTAAATTATTAATATTATTGAGTTGAATTTGTATATATATATATATATCATTAATGTGTATTGTGGGGGAATAGATGTTGTGGGGGCGTAGCTCCCGCGGGTCTGGGTGGTCTTGATATTTTTAGCCCCCCTAAAATAAAAGCTCTAGTTGCGCCTATGGGTATTTCCCAATGCCAGTCGGTAAAACTTAGGAATAGCCGCTATTCGTACTTTTAACGTAACTTACGTAACATACTGTCTACTACAATAAATTTTACTATATATAATAAAGATAATAAGTAACTGTTTAGTTTCAGCGTTCCTAATATTAATATTACCAAAACCAGGAAGAACCAACTTCACAATATAATACACTCAACATGGAATACACTTCAGTACGGGTAATTGTTGTTTTAAACATTAGTTATCAATAATATTGTATCAATAATTTTCAATAAAAATCAAAATGTACATATTATTAGAAACTTAATTAATAATTTATAGATGTATCCGCTTTAAAATGTTTTAATATAAATATTTCACTAAGACAACTTCAAGATAGGTACCTATCTCAACTAATATGATACATGAAAATATTCTGCAACCGAGGATTGTAATATTTGTAATCCATGATCCGTCATGATCTGTCCATCATCATTCTGTCAATCACTCGCGCAACATAGGATTTTAGGCGTTTTTTATTTCCAACGTACCGATCGATTAATTAATGCGATAAGAATTTTGAAAACTGATTAGAATTCGTCGTTAAATCTACTTTAGATCGACTGTCCCACTTTTTTTAAATTTTGCACTTAACATTCCTAAAAATTAACTTTTGTTGATTTTTATGTTTCTAATTCGTTTAATTCTATTTTGTGAAATTTCGAGGGACAAAATGAAAAAAGTGAGAAAGTCGGTCTAAAGTAGACTTAACGACGAATTTAAATCAGTTTTAAAAATTCTTATCGCATTAATCGATCGATCGGTACGTTGGAAATAGAAAACGTCTAAATTCCTATATTTTACATATGATTGACAGAGACAAAAATTATGGCTTACAATCTCCTTAAATACATCCTCAGTTCAGGAATTACTTCGGTTGACCGTATACAAAATAACTAATCAAATATAAAATATGTAATATTTTTAAAAATGACAAAACAAACCAATGAACTGCCATTAAATCAAAACAATTTAATAACTAAACGTAGTAAACTGCGTTGAACAAAGGCAATATTATAGTATACAAAATAATAATTAGTATAAAATATAGGAACACATTACAAACGATTCGTCCAACAAACACTTTGGCTTTAGACGGTTTAGTATGTAGGTTATCCTGAAATGGAAATCTACCCACACATAAAGGATATCAAGTTTATTCGTTTGTTTTCATTTACTGTGAAAATATTTAAATATATAAAAACTAGTTGAATTTTTATATATAAGCACTACCACTATGCACCATTACGATTTATAAATTTAAATTATTATTTCACCGTAGATATATATTATTGTTCGAGTATAACAATTAAAATAGACCTAATACATATATTCATAAACTTGATTGATTTTTATATAGTACCTATCTAAATTGTTTGTATTTACTATTTACATTTCTAAAATAGATGGTAAGTATATCTAATACAAGCTCATAAACAATGGCTCATAATAGCTTGTACGAGGTCAGAAGTCTGTAGATTAAAGTCTCGAATTATAGTGCCAAATAATAAGATTTGATCAAAAACAATAGGACATCTCAAACGGTTAAAAATAACTAAAAATATACAATATGCGTATTATATACTGTATATTATATTGTCTATTAGTGGTGGGCATATCCGAATTTAAAAATTCCGGATTATTCGGATTTATCAAATCCGAATTTAGTGAATCCGGATTTGACAGGTTATCCGGAGTATCCGGATTATTCAATTCAATTTTGCTGTTCGATATCTCATTTTTAAATTCTAATTCTATTTAAATTCATTAACATACATTTTTGAACGGGTATATTATATTTCTGATACATTCAACTACCAGTGTTGTTTTGTACTTAGCAATAAAAATAATTAATTAATCTGAATAATCCGAATAATCCGGATACTTCGGAAAATCCGGATATGAATTTAATTCAAATCCGAATTTGAATATTCGGATATTCAGAAAATTCAGATATTCGGATTTTATGCCCATCCCTAGTGTCTATATACATATAACATGATATATATATATATATATATATATTAAATTCACCGTAGAAAATTATATATTATTTCCTGCGTTTTTTGCTTTGAGAATGAAACGTATATATCGTAACTATGAACAGCTGCCTCCTCCACGCCATCCCAGAAGGTGTAAACAATAATACTGTGGACGGCCGCGGCGCTCGTTAAAAAATGATAAAACAGTTCTTACCACGCCACGTTTGTCCCACTTAATGAATTAGTAGTTAAATCATTTTATACTGTACGTCAGAATAATAAATGATTTATTATAATTTTGTTGTTACGCGAGATTTTCCTCCGTCCCGTTTTATTTATTGTTATTAATATATTTCAAATGGAGGGAAGCAATTCAAAAGGTAAGTACTAAAATTAAACGTACTTATAATACACAGACGGATTAGAGAGATGTTTGCGTTTCACTTTATCATCCAAACAAATGTTTAAACATGTTATATGTTTTTTATTCTATTTTTTTTTTTTTTATCAGAAATCATAGACTCCACGAGTCTTCTCAACCAACCCGTGCATTTGGACAAAGCGATCGAGATGGTCGGTAAGTTTTATCGTTTGAAAACGTTTTACATTATACGTCATTATTATTAATTGTACACTCAGTGTTCTACAAAATATGCCGTACTCTGGACTCTGGCACTCAATAATCATAATGTTAGAATTTTCTAACGATCGGTGTACGACATACAACTACTGTATACCGCAGCTGGTCTAGACGCCGCGAGTGATTTAGGTATATTATATTAGGTACATCACCCATAATAAATATAGATAATAAAGTGTATTGGTACTCGTGTGCCTGTGCGTGTTATCTCGGTTATCACGACTCGCGTTTTTCGTTGTACTATTTTATTTCGTTTTTTATAACTTTGTTACTATACGGTAGATATAGTCGCCAATCGGTTACTGTAACATATACATATATAGCGGATTCGGACGGATAACGGATTCAGTATGCACCACGACCGCATGCAGATACGCGGCACGGTTGTAGACAATATTATACAATTATACACAATGAAACCACCATAGATTTAACCATAAATTCATAATATAAATAGAATATTCGATAATAGATTAGGTTTTTTTTTTTTTCACTCCACATTTCAACGTTGCGTAAAAAATATTATCACCGCGCACAGAGTTTCGTTGAACAGAGGTTCGACTGTGTATAGTATCTACTCGTATTATCATCGATCGGTTACAAATTATTGACGGTACGGAACTAATGCATCGTTGGTATCGGTGGTCGAATATGGCACATAATAGTTATTGTTCGGAAACACAAATGCCTAAAGCGAGGGCTCTAACCAACCCACACAGGTACGTGGTGCGCCGCCGGTAGTAATTGCTGTTAATTAATATCAATTAGGTAGACACGAGCAGCACTCCGCTGATGTCGAACGTCAATTATTATTTGTTAATAGTTATTGTTAGGTACATAAATGTATAATATTATTATACTTGTCGTCGCGTAACCGCGCTAACGCCCATAATTTTATGTCGCCTACATTATAATATTATTTTTATACTCGTTGTAACGGCACACGCGTGCGTCAACGTGCCTCTTGCCCCGGATAACACCATCGCGGTAGGTATAATTAATGTATAATGCGGTATTGTGTTTCGCAATATTTCCTTATCGGTTTCGAATTCTGCGCACAGATAATATTATAATACCATTGCGTCTCGTATGTCGAATATTATTCGTGGGCAACATACACGCGCATGCCGCGCGCTAGACGACACATTATTTTGCTCGGTTCGCCGCAGGTTTGGCGGGTGAAAACTTAACTCATTTACGGTCATTCGTAGCGAACCGATATGGAAAAATGCGTTATTCTCGCGATCGCGATGCTCCAACACTCCAAGACTGTAAAATATTATAAAACGCGTTGGTTTACGCCGTTTACGGTTAAAAACAATGCCGTGTAAGCACGTAGTATTGGGCAGTATAAGGTATAACGTTTGGAAGTACCGCGTTTTTCTGTACTTTTCATAGTGTCACAACTGGAAGTGTTGGTATTTGGAGATGAAAAATTGGTAGGGTTGCGTACTGAGCGTGAACAAAAATGTGAAAACATAAAAACAATCGATAACAGCTATTTATGAGTGAACCCCGGTTCCTGACAGAAAGTGGACAAGACGTAGTTATTTAGATGTGTGCAGTTGGGAATTAATTAGTAATGCTTACTTTGTTTTTTCTTAGTACTTTTTTTCATAAATCAACATATGTTATATTATATTATATAGTTACAACAAGTAGATAGATCGAGTGTACAATACTACAATGTACATAATAGTTAACGAAAACGATGACCGTGAATTGAAGACGTTATCCGTTGATAACACTTCGACGTGTTTTATTTAGAAAACATTAAAAATTATTATAGTTACAGTTGTACGATTTTAACACACTAACATTGTGTTACTCGTTTGAACTTACATCACTCGACAGTCAATAGTATTGCATAATTTTCTAAAATTATAATTAAGTAACGACCAACGTTAAATAATGTGCGATTTGATCATTATGTCATTTTTTTTTTTTTTTATGTTAAGGAGATTTTGGCATCGGTGGCCATTATATCTCAACGATTATTTTTATAAAGACTCTATTACGTGTTATAGTTTGGGAGGGGGTGGTAGCGGCATCTTCTCACCGGACGGCTGTGCCGCCCGAATTTGAACCGGTGACCGTACGATTACGCACAGCCGCCTTCTGCCGCTAGGCTATGAAAGTACTTCCATTTTCAGTCTTGTTCTGTACTTTTTTTTTCATAAAAAATGATGAAAGATTTTATTATAAGAGCATTGATTATAAATTTATAAGTATATGTAATAACTAATAGTATTTATAATAAATGATACATGTACATTATCAGTTATTTGTGTGGAAGTGATATTTTTCTAAACATGATGCTCTGATCGCTTTAAATGATAAGAATAAAATTAACAAAATTTAACCCTCCTCAACAGGATTTGGCAAATTTCATTACTACTTATTATTCATTTGTGGATCGCTTTTCGCAGCAGTTGCCATTAGTGTAACATCAGTGTCGTTTATCATACCATCGGCTCAATGTGATTTTCAAATGACTTCTATCCGTAAGGGAATTCTAAATGGAGCTTTGATGATAGGTATGAGTTACATTTATTATTTGTCGTCCGTTCTGTATCATAATTCATAACATTAATAGTTGATTTTGATTTTGATTTTTTTTTTTTTAGGCATGTTATTGGGATCGTTTATTTGGGGCTATGTGGCTGACTCTAAAGGCCGAAGGTTTACACTGATTGTCAGTATGCTGATAGATGGTATCTTCAATATATTTTCTAGCGTGTCTCAAGTTTATCCTATGTTTTTACTCTGCAGACTTATAAGTGGATTCGGGTATAAGTGCAACAAAATACACGTGTGATTTTGTAACGACTAACTATATTTGTTGCATGATTAAACTAATCCATAATTTACAGAATATCCGGTTCGACAACACTGTTTTCGTATCTCGTAGAATTTCTTAATATTAAACACCGAGAAAAATTCCTTGCTTGGATTGAAATGTTCTGGACCATTGGCATAATAATACTTCCATGTAAGTATTAATTATATTTGTTGCATCGTACACTGTATTATATAAATTACGATAAAAATCAAAAATATTACTGGGCTAAAAACAATTAATTCTAAAAATAATAAATATAACACAATATAAATAATATAATTTAAGATTAATAAAGCGCACCAAACAAACTATAAAAATATGAAATTATAATTTAATCAATTTATATTTATTTACCAAATTAGTGACTTTTGTTAAACTTGTAATCATGTGTTTAAAAACGTTTCTCTTTTTATAATTTTTTTTGCATTTCAGCTGCGCAAAAGTTATGAATTGTGTTTTAAATTCGGTTGATTCGAGTTATCTATATTATACCAAAACAATACATTGTTTATAATGACTTATATTTCCAAGTTGAACGTAAAACTCGCATGAATAGTAATTAATAAATACTTAGCGTACATTATGTTCCTATATACTTCAGGTGTAGCGTGGACAATCATACCGTATACGTTTAGAATTGAAAACGATTACTTTTTGTTCAAATCGTGGAACCTGTTTATTATTATGTGCTCGTTTCCGAGTATAATATTGGCGTGTTTGTTGATGAGATTGCCGGAGAGCCCAAAGTTTTTACTCAGCCAAGGAAAACACGACGAGACCATCGATTGTTTGAAATTTGTGCACAGATGGAACAACAAAACGGACGTTAAATTTCCCGTGAGTCGTTTACATCGATAAACATGTTATTATTATTATTAAAATAAATTATTTTAATACTACGGTGTCGTAGTGGTGTCCGTTAAACTTTATATTTTGCGCGTGACCGCGCGTTCGTTTCAGGTCACCTCGCTGATTTTCGAGGATACTACTGACAAGCCGGATAACTGCAGTTTCATCGGCGGGCTTTACAAGAGCACTGTAGGACTTTTCACGTCCGAATTCCAAGTGATTGCAATAGTCACGTGCTTGGTGCATTTTTGCGCCACTACGAGGTATAAATGCGAATGTACGCGCAGATCATGCAACTGCCATGACGAGCGTAACACGTTTCCGCCAAAAGTGTACCCTTCTATTAGGAAACCAGTTTCCACCAAATAAATTTTCATATAACTCTATAATATACTCACTAGCGTTATGTATTTTACACGATATAATATTTTAATATAAAACATTAACTAAAAAAAAAATCTAACATTTTATGATAAATGAACGAATGAATTTAAAATTGACCCTTTTATGATGGTCAGATATTTTTATATGATTGGCGTACCTATAAGTGGCGGCTCAAGGAGGGAGGGTGAGGGGGCCATGCCCCCCAAACAAAAAAAAACAAAAACGGGAATTTAATATAATATTATACACTATTATTGACTTGTGTACTATTTTGTATAATATTTTATACTAATGTAGGTAATATGTGGCACTGATGTTGAAGCATTTGGATAAGTATATCATATAATATTGAAAAAAAATATATATGAAGTTTATGCCCCCCCCCTAGAATCAAAACTTAGAGCCGCTACTGGTACCTATATTAAAGTAAAATCAACGATCAACAATAAATAACAATACAATAATTAGTATAAAATTGAAATCATTTTATTAGGTTACATTTTTTTTATACTATTACTATTTTACTGTTATTATAATATATCATATAAGATATAATAAATATAGTGCATTTGAAATTGTAATACATAATATATATAGAATAACACTTGCAAGTGTAGTTGTAGAAATTGATTCGGTGGAAAGGGTAAACATATCAAAAAACATAAATCAATAAACATATCGGTCAACATATCGTTTGTTGGCAACGGGATAAAGGCGCGTAAGTACACTTTTGGTGGAAACTTGTCCCCCCCCGCAATGACATACCCGCGGCGCAACAAGTCTGAAGCTAATCCCGTGTGTTATGTTACTATAATGTGTTCAGCTATTACATGCTCATACTGTGGTTCCCCGAGCTGATGAACAGATTCCGTTGGTTCGAAACATCGTCGAACTCGAACGGTCGAAACGAGACGACCATGTGCGAGATCGTGTCCAGGTTCAGAATCACGCCCGAGGTGAAAGACGTCAAGTGCAACGATCACATTCATCAGTCGGTTTACGCAAACATTATCATCATCGGTATCGCTTGCATACCGTTCAGCGTCATCGTGCCGTTGTTCAACAAAAAACTCGGACTAAGGTTTTTCACAGGTTCGGTGGTATTTCAACAATATATTGTATACACAGCCAATTGTCTATACTCGTGCGCCGAACAATCGTTTGTATAATAATAATAATAATAATAATAATATCGTAGAACGTAGAACTAAGTAATATTCATCAAGTTCATAATAATACATCTTAATAATACCACTTCATCTCAGCTCTCGGTTTTGATGTCGACATATTATGATTCGAATATTGAAATATGTAATTCGGATTTGAACAACCGAAGTTTGTCCCTCCATGTCTATAATTGGTAATCCAGAATATTTTATTATCATTTGTGTTATATTATTTATACCAATATTTTAGTCTAACACACTTCCGTGGAACAAGTTTGATCATTATTATTGTTGTTTTTTTTTCCATCACCGATAGATTATAGTATGAAAATAATTGTCCTCAATATATTTCATTCTGCAAACACATGTATATTTTTCATTTTATCATATATTTATACTTAATTTACTGTAATTTCGAGTGTTCTAAAGCCAAAATAGTACACATTATAGACATGTTTAATTAATTTTGTTAATAATATATGTTTGGAGTTTTTTCTCAATAAATTCGGTGTTTTATTATCACTTAAGCAAGTTGTTTTTACATTCGATGGCGAAGGCACAAGAAAAGATTTTTACCTTATTTTAGTTGTTACACACGATTTTGCATCTATTCCATATAAAAAAAAATAGGTTTTCGAAATGTTTTTTGTACATAAATATAGCGTACACGGAACAGAAAAACTAAAAAAAAGGAAAAAATTTACTATAGGCAACAAATATACTATAACTTCACCACAACTAAAACATAATTTGTCTAGATGTACCTATCGCCTATCGTACGATATATCTTGCGCATTTCGTTAGTCTTTCTGCCTCCATACTGTGCATGATAATTTATATTATTAATATTTTATAATATATTGATAATTATTAATAATACAAGATTTAATAAATTAAATATCCCTTTTTCCAGACACTCTATTAATGAATTATAGAATACTTCGGGTTTAGATTGTCACGCAATTTGGCTGATATGTTTATTTTTGATATTCTCATTGAGTACATTCTTTATCCTAAATTATTAGTGATAATAGGATTTCGGATTCTTTGACTATGTACATGCAATCTAGATTTATTTATGTTTCTCCATTATATGAAAGTTAGTGGAGTAAATTATTATCTTCCCATGGCTCTTCTATTATCTAATAAAATATCCTATTCTCTTTATTATTTTAACTTTACACGTGATAATTTTAAAATAAATATTATATTATTTAAGTAAAATTATAATTAATTAAGTTGTGAATATACGCTTTTTCTTATCTTTTGTCTTATATAATGATGATATATTTAAATTGTTAAAATATTACTGAAATGTTTAATTATTATTACTATTATTATTCTTCGTACTTGTATCTGGGTTGTTGTCTTTTGTGTTTATTTTCATTCTAAAATGTTGTAAAGGATTTCTGTCCGTTAATCATTCAATAAAATAATAAATTAATTCTTGTAACAATTATAATATTGTATATGTTTACCAATTACCAAAATCACGTCAAAAATACAGCACGTGCATACATTTTTTAACATTCAATTTTATTTTTTTAGTGGTAAGTTTTATCGGATCTGGTGTATCGGCTGCTTGGTTGTATTTTATCACTTCTTCGACGGAGAACCTTGTGCTATCTTGCATGATTGAAACTCTCTCCGGCACGGGTATTAGTTTGGTGTATTGCATCACTGTTGAGTTATTTCCGACGGAATACAGGTATCTAACGTTTTGGCCAAATTATTAATAATTATTCGTATATTGGATTTGATATAATATTGTTATAGGGGCATGGCTGCATCTATTGGTACAATGTTTGGAAAAATAGGCGCACTTGTGGGAAATATTTTAATTGGACTATTTATTGATGCAAACTGCATAATTCCGATAATTGTATCGTGCTCGTTTTTATTAAGTAAGTGTAGTGAAATAATATATTTCAAAATAATGTAATAATATTACTATGCCATTAACATAGTTTATAGTGTTTATGTCTATAGACTTATAATAATCCCAAGTTAAATTGCATAGTAAAAGGCAAAAGTTGTGGGCCCAATGCGGTGGTGTTATTTATTTTCAAATTAATTATTTTTCAAACTATTTATTTTCATATATATATATTTTTTTTAATAATACATTTGGTTGATGTAATAATGTATTATCATTTTTTAGTTTCTGCACTGTTAGTTTTGACGTTACCAAAAACTGGAGCAGCCAACAAAATAGACGATGGACCGCTTTAGTTCTTATTTATATTTTATATGAAACTATTATTGTAGCACCATACAATCGCATATTATGTTATCTTGGTTTTACAAGTTGTATGTAATTATATTATAGGATAGCTGTTAACAAATTTGGAACTGAATTTCGTTGTTTATAAATCGTATAACATCAAATGAGTTAATAAAATAATTGTGTATAGATTAAAAAAATAATGTAAAAAAAATATTATATATTATTTTAAATGATAAGAGTTTTGTCGATTCAATTTGATATTGACCCTGATATCTTTTATATATATATATATATATACTAATTATACAGCAAGTTTAATAAGGATTAAACTTTATAAAAGTATGAATTGTATCATATCTCTTGTAAGAATTTACTGTAAAGATAAATAATATCACTGGTGTATAGTTTACTCGTTGAACGTTGGTATTTTTGAGTAATTTTTATTACATGTTTTTATAATTTTATACTCAAATTCTTGGTGGTTCTGGCAGAGTATTTTTTTTTTTTAATTTTTACTTCTTTAATCCCTTTTAACTTCCTCAGAGGTTTAATTCTCGAAAAAATTCTCTCTTAAAGAGTCTTACATCTAAAAACGAAACTACTGACTAAATTTAATTTCAATTTTTAATTGATTCTTTTTTTATTGCGTGAATGAAAAAAAAAACTTAATAATAATAATAATTTAATTTATTAAAAAAAAATATATATTCCTGAAATATTATAGGTATTCATCACGCACATTTCAATCAAGTGAACATGTATACTGACTACTGGTTAACTTTAGAGTAAGTTTAATATGAAATAGCGTTTTTAATATAATTTTATTTTTATTGCGCTTAAATTGCTCGTGCTCATTTTACCACAACCAAATGACGCGACATCCACACTACAATTATGTTATACATATATATATTTTCGTGTGGGAACTCACAAAATGACGTACCCATAGGGAGATTTTTACTTGCTTCATCTTGTGTGGGAACTTACAATCACCCAACTCGCTAGTGATTGCGAGGGTCGTGGAATTCAACATGAGTTCAAGACCGTTTGAAAAAATACCGTTTTTGAAAAATATAGAAAATTTATAAGTCATAATAACGATAGTTGACACTGGCCCATGGTGATTGGCCGAAGCTCATCATTGATGTACATATTATATACTATATTATGGTGGTATAGTACAACGTATTTCTTCTGAAATTACATTGTAATGATTAATAATACACGTCACCACTAATATTTTTTTATTTATCATGCACAAACCTCACAAACACATACAATATGTGTATTAATCAGGATCGTGATCATACAAAATAAAATGACAAATATGAATTAATTTGTGTACTTTTCGAAAATACTGATATTAATGCAGTGGAACACCTGAACATCAAAATGACCAGTACGCGCGCGGGAAGTTAAACTTCTTTTGAACGGTACACGTGAGTGAGTGAAAAAGAAAGAAATGCATGGATAGACTGGGGCAATGAGGATAATTAAGAAAGAAAAGAAACAATGTAAATTATATATTTTATATTTTTTTTATTTTTTATGCCAATGATTGATTATCATTTTGCTCAATCGGTATAGTAGTTATGATTGGCATATGATGACTGAAATACTGAATAATTTCGCAAATTATTAAAACTACCGAACGGATTGGCGAACAACGACGACGGCGAATTGGCACACCTAGTTTGAACTCTTCTTCGAATACTTCGGTAATATTATATTGTAAATTATAATCATTGGGTAAAATAAAAATACCTACTATTTTTACTAAATCCAGTCGTACGTAATACGTACAAAAATCCAAGTAACCATTAAAAAAAAATTTTAAATGTTAAAATAGGAACTACGTTACTCATAAGTCATATTAACAATGGCTAAAAGCACACTGGATACGTGCACAGCTTAGCCACCACGGGAACGCGGGCCGCCGCCGGTGCCGCCACTTCCACCCACCCGCCAATCAAAAACCGCCTCGCCGCATCATGACCTTGATCTTTAATCGCAAGTCGCAACTGCGCGTGCATGATATTATTATTATCATCGTCGTCGTCGAAACCGCATCGGCTGTCACCGACCAACATTATATTTATAATACGTAATATTATTATTATGTCATATTATGTACATGATGACGTACTGGTACAATTACTGACACAACCCATAGCCGTTTACAAAATACAGCTACGACAATCCGCGGTTGCGCACAACATGTCCATGTTCGCGTTCGTTTTTTTCTTTTCCTCACTACCCTGCGTAAAGGAGTATAAACTTCAACAAGATGCGTATCTATAGTTACTATTTAGATATGGATAGATAATGAAATAAAACAATTTCATTTATAAAAATAATTTATTGCAGTATACAACGTATTATGCATAATTGAAAGTGTGATTATGTTTTGAATTAATTATTTATAAATTTACGCACAGTATTTACGCTACATTATTATATTTCAATATGATGTATAGATATATTATACATGTATAAGCGGCATAAAAGATAACACGGATGAACAAAAAGCCATTTGAATTAGAAATAAATAATTCTACAATGTGTTTACAGAAATAAAAATCAAATATTTTGTTTGGAATTATAATGTGATAATAAATAAAACGGAATTTCGTAGATTTCCGCCAAAAAATGTCGTCAACGGAAGTGTGTACGTCTGTGTCTATGTCGAAAAGTTTGACATGATGAAGGAGCTTTGTGTAGCAACAATATTGTAGTGTTATATTAAAACGGTTATAAAGACGGTTAATAATAATAGTGCGTAAGAGTCATAAAAATTGTAACAATAATAATAATTATGATTTTATAACGCGGCAAACTCTATTGCGCCTCATGGAAATATATCCATCCGGACATCTCCTGAACAGAAACTTCACTAGATTTCCATTCGGACGATTGTCCGACGTGATCTCGACCTGACGCCTCGTGCCGATGATGGTCCCTCCGGTCTCGCCTGTGCTCGTTCGGTGCGCATTCGTTTTCGCCGCCGCGTACTCGGCCCGCGTGTCGCGTTCCATCCTGGTGTACCCCACACTGTAGGTGGTCGGCGGTACCTTGGTTCCGTTCACCACGGCGGCGGCGGCGGTGGCGGCGGGAAGTTTCGATGGTCTATGAGTGACGGTCGTCGGCGTCGTCGTCGTCGTCGTCGTCGTCGCGAACACCACCAACAGCAACAGCCGGACACTCATTGCGGCACTCGTCATATCGGCGTTGTAACTATAGGCGTGCGCACGGGGCATACAAAATATTCTGTACGATATAAATACACTATATTGTTTTTAATTTACAAAAGAATCTACTATGTTGGAGTGTTAGAAAAAAATTAGGGGCACCGTATAAGTATTGGGACACTAATTGTATCCAGGCTCGACCGGAAGTTGAAGTCTGCGCACGCCTATGGTTGTAACTCTATTGTATGCGAACGCATTTCGAGGCGTCCGACGGCTGCCGCGGTAAACAGTATACTTGTGCGTAACTGCGGGCGCGAACGGCGACCTTTTATACCTGCCGTACACGCCGCCGCCGACGGATATCGTAATGCAAGGGCGGCGAGATAAGTATAAAAAGCGTGCATAAACGTCATCGATAAACGCACTATTTGCGCGTACACAACATTATCACATCCTCCGCCCGGGACATCCTCCTGCGATTAGGCAGCAACCGGTGACCTGCAGCACGCATTTGATAATAATTCGGTCACGCGCATTATTATCATCTGCCGGATCAATAATGTATACACGATATTGCAATGCAATGCTATGCAGATAACGAATAAACATTTTTTCAAAAAAAAAAAAAATATATATATATATATATATATATATACGACTCTGTTCTATGCTTTGTAACATTAAGGGATTCGTGGTGACAATCAATAATTGAACTATAACGTGCGTGTGCTTCATGTTGGTTATAATGTTTAACACCCCCCCCCCTCTTCACCCCATGACCATCTTGTCCTATTCCTTCGACAACTATGTCCATGTTTTACAAATTATTGTTCCAATAATTACTCATTAATTTTTTTCGAATTAATTTAAATAAAATATTTTTAAAAAAAATTACATATATTCTACAGCTAAGATAAATTTTTTTAATGAAATACAATTCATATGATTATCATAACACTAAAGTAAGTTTATATCAGAAATAAGACAATTAGTTAATCAATCCTATTTGTCGAGGTAAATTATATCCTATTTATAGTTTAATCATTTTTTAAATTTCATAAATTTGGGTGTTTCAAATAATCTAAAACTGTATAAATTTTTATTAGATTTTAATTTTTTTTATATTATTACTTATTCATTTTTATACATAATGTAAGTACTATCAATTTCCAATTATCAGCAATTAATTTGCTAAATACTGACAAAGTGGAGGTAATTTAATGACCATTTCAGCTTTCTAAGTCATAGAACATAGAATATTCACATTTTAATTCCTCAGAAATTGAAAATAATATTCTAGAATGAAGTGCACTCTTGAAAACAAATTTTTCTCCATATAATTATCTCGTGTTCACAACAAAAAATGCACTCATACATACTTCACACTAGGACCTATCATTCAATTTTAATTCCATCTGACCATTATAGTTGGAATTCTTTTCCAAAAACGCACTCCGTTTTGCGTTAACATCCTACCTGAAAAGTTCATCACCAGTTCGCTACATTTATATATTACATTCGCGAATTCCATCACACAATATTTTGATTACAATTATATTTAAATACTTTAAAATTCCAACATCACAATGTCCAAAGTTTTTTTTCACAACTAGTATGGTAATATAAGTAAGTACCTACTTGACTTTTTTTTGCGAACTGATTTTTTTGTCATTTCCATTTATTATTAATTAATATGAGTTATGATAAATATAAATGATTAACTTGCACATAATTTTTTCCAAAAATTAATACTGTGAATCTTTTACATTGGTCGGTTATTTCCTTTTCTTTTTAACTAATTTAACTATCTTTTAATATACGTAGTAAATCGGATATAAATTATTGAGATAATCGTTCAGAATATTTATTTCTAAGGGAAATCAGTCATAACATTAAATTGTTAACATTTTAATATTTTATTCATTTAGTTATTTTTTATTTTTATTATAATTATATTCAGACACAGATTTATTCATAATGCGTATAACTTATTGTCGGGAAAATAAAGTGT
>JAIPRK010002637.1:0-15644 GCA_025469195.1 Chaitophorus viminalis | reverse complement strand
AGGAGGCTAGCGAAGCATATCTGGTTGGTCTTTTCGAAGACACGAATTTGTGCGCCATCCACGCCAAACGAGTTACCATTATGCCCAAAGACATCCAGTTGGCCCGTCGTATCCGTGGAGAACGTGCTTAATTGATTACTTCATCCTTCTTGCACATTTTAAAAGGCCCTTTTCAGGGCCACCAAACGTGTTGTAGTAACTTATAAGTAAAAACAAGATATCAAGAATCAAAAGACACTGTAGATAACAGTGCTGTATTTAATACCCCATCATTCGTTCTAGAAAAATACCGCCTCTATATCGTACAAGAATTTTTTTTAAATCAATATGAACTACATTTAAGCGTTATTCACTACAAGGGGGGCATTGAGATATTTATTTTTTATAATGATAATATTGTTTGCGGTTGAGAAGTAAATTTCACCGTTAGATCGCACCTTGTATTCCGTATACCTAAAATAAATTCCCGTGAGTAGACTCACGAAATATCTGTTATTGGTCAATGTTCGAATGTGTACCATGACGAAAATAATATAGATGGGAAATCCAAAAACATATCATTATACTTCTTGATAATATGTCTGTTTTAAAATACAAATACCAAGATAATAATTTTATATTGAATATTGTAAATTAACGTTTTACATTATAATGTATTGGTGCCAGGGACGGATTGGGATCAAAAATCGGCCCGGGAAATAATTATAAACACAGCAGCCCATTTGTTTTGACCAACGTATTAAGTCATTAAAATGATTAGAAGTTTCTAATAATGCCATACATTCAAAATGTTAATTATTTTTTTTTATAATTAACTTTTAATTTAGGTTCAGACAGATATTGTCTAAGCAAATAAAAACCCTATGGAATAATCATATTATATCATTATAAAATTAAGAATTATTAAAATCGTAGACTTTTATAGAGCAAATCACTTGTTTAGAGACTAAATTAATTATTTCATCATGATTTAGTGTAGCTAGTTTTAGATTCTGAATGGAGTGATGGAATCTATTGGTTTTAAATTGATGGGTGTTTTTTTTTTTTTTGTGCCTTTCATCACGTTTCGGGGCAGTAAAAATTCTTTGATTATCTTAAACAGCAACTTTTTCTGAAAGGAAAGTGAACGTACATGGTACTTGAGCAAGTCAAAAATCGAACACTTTTTAAAAGCGCCGAAAAAAAACGATAAAAAAATTACGAAAAAACTGTAATTTTTACACAAAACCTGTTTTTGGCAAACTACATTTTTTTTTTTTTTTAAATGCTTTAACTGAAAAACAAAAAACCGCAGATACTTGAAATTTTCGCCAAATGTTTAAATTTATATTTTCTATGCATGGTTAAGTTTTCAAAGTATTTTGATATATTTTAAGTTATTTATCGACAATTTAAATTTTCGATATTTCTAAATTTTTTTCCTTTCGAAATACCGATAAAAAAAATTTGGCTGTCCGAAAACTCTTGAAAATAATAATAATACAATGTTTATCGCAACTAAAAAAAATTTGAAATCGATTCACTCAAATAGGTAATGAGGAGAGTAATAAAGAAGGTAATGTTAGTACATATTTATACGAGAGATAAAGATTTGTGTATGTTTGGCAGTAAAGGTTAATATACTTTGTTAAAACAGTATAACAGGACAAAAAACAATTTTTACAACTCTTGTTGAATATTTTGTTGAATCATCGTCATATTTTGGTCTACTAATGCTTCTTTTTCTTCTTCTTCAACATGGTTCCCGTCCCCCAGGAAAAAAAATTCTGGCGCCGTGCCTGGATGTACAATATGTAATTTTAAACACAGTTATCAAAAATTACCATTAAAACTACTATTTTCAATTTACACGTATTAATTCAATTTTTTTTCTGATTTTAATGGTAAAAGTATAGTGTTAATTTTCATAGTTTTCGAAAATGAACAAATATAATTTGTTCTTGTTTTTACTATTTACAATTTCCAATAGACTTACCTAATATATTTTCTGACACATTGGAAATTTCCTCGGTCTTTGATGTGATCGTACTTGTTAACGACATATTTTTTGTACATATTTTTGATTTTGAAAACATTTCGATAATTTTTAAACAATTGTCACGAGTTCTTTAATAAAAATTTTTCTTTTCGTAATTATTTTTCATCACCTCCTTTTCGTTTTGCGGATGTGTTTTGCGAACAAGACATTTTGAATACTTTATATTTATACTTGATAGAATAATATAATGTTGGATTTGTAGTCACTAGTCACTACCTAGTCAGTACTTGGTACTTAGTAGTGAGTAGGACCCTATACTTGCTACACGCTATACACTTGCTGGTATATGCGATACGGTGTACACTGTACATACAGTGCGATAAGCATTTGAAAACCCAATCTATATTTAGATAATCCACAAATAATATAATCGTAGGTTTTTAATCTGACCGTCAGGAAAAAATCAGGAATAATACATTATTTACTTTATTGAATCTTCGTTTTAAAAATGATAATTTTTAAATTAATATAATTACTTTTTTATACGCAAGTATTTTCCTATATTTGATTCCAATTCAATTTCCAAATTAGAATTCAAAGCTACGCAATAGAAATAAAAATATTTAGTGTGTATCATTATTATATTTAAAAATGATTAACTTACTAAATACTAGTTAATTATTCTTTGTTTCATTAGTACTATTTTATTATTTTAATTACACAATGTATGAATAAAAGTATAATATATGAGTAAATAGTATAATAGGTGGATTTATAATTGCAAAATAATTAAGGGAAAAAAAAGGTATATGTAATAATTGTATTTCTTGTGATCGTGTATTTGCATCGCAATTAATCATGACTAAACACTTCGGATTCGGATTAACGCTCATCGCTCAATTTTTAAACTACATTGATGGTACGCACACCAAAATATTCGTAATTAAATTGAGATAATATTTCAATTATTTTTTCAATTAATTTATCAAATCAATTACTATTATATACCAATAACAATGGTGCACTGTGAAATAAGGAAGTTCGTGAAAAGAACCGTTTATTTCTGTTTGCGCAATAGATTTTTGTATCCACAAACGACATATTCCTGATCGAAATGTTATTGAATTTAAATTGACACTAATTGAAATGTTATACTACAATTTTTCGTTGTATAAAACGGTAAAGTACAAGTCGAGTCACTAGCATTTTCATAAACTCAATAGTTGTCTGTTTACTAGTCGGTACGGTGTTTGCTATATATAACCGACGGAACGCCGAGCATGTATCAATCGTTCTCCAATCAAATAGCAGTTCTTTCAACCACGTACAACGTCCGCACTACACCATGACTGATACCACCGTGTCTGCTGCGCCTGCCGTGCCGGTTTCACCGAAATCTCCGAAAAAGAAACTCGCGGCAACGAAGTCGAAATCGACGAAATCCGCTGCTGCTACGCACCCGAGTACTGCTACCATGGTCACCGCTGCAATCAAGCAACTTCAAGAAAAGAAGGGATCCACTCTACAGGCGATTAAGAAATACATTTCTGCCAACTACCAAGTGGACTCTACCAAGTCTGCGCCTTTCATCCGCAAGTTCCTCAAGGCCGCTGTTGTCAAGGGTGTGTTGGTGCAAACCAAAGGTTCCGGCGCATCCGGACATTTCAAATTGGCCGAAGTGAAAAAACCGGTCAAAGTAGCAAAGAAGAAGCCGTTGGCCAAGAAATCCACCACCGTCAAGACTCCGGGTGCAACGAAGAAGAGGAAGTCCACGTCCAAGAAACCCAAATCTTCTGAGCCAGCCGCTAAAAAGTTAAAGAAAGCCGTAACCGTCGCCAAACCAAAGGTTGCAAAGTCTCCTGCCAAAGCCAAAAAAGCACCGGCCACCAAAACTAAGCCACCCAAGGCTAAGAAGACTCCAGTGAAGAAAACCACTGCGCCCAAAAAGAAATAAATCGTGTGTATCTCATGTGTTTTTAAACGTCAGGTCATTGAAAACGGCCCTTTTCAGGGCCACCAAATTCGACGTATAAATATATCTCCGAAGTTTACACTTATTTTTATCTCGCGGGAGCAATACTTTTATAGTGATTTTACTAATTATGTAATACTATGTAATTTACGTTCTATTTCAAATTTTTAACAGTTCAGTAATAAACAATATAACTCATATAAGATATTGATATTGTGTAGGTTACATATGACACAGAGGTAAACAAAGTATGAATTCGTATGTTTATTATACCGTTATATTCATGAAATGTTTTGCAATTTCCATCAAAATTTGCCGCGTTAGACCTTAGCGTAAAACCGACCCTGCCTGTTGAACAACTATCAATATCGAGGAAGACGACTCGGAAGTTGTAGCTTTAAACACCAATACAAACATTAAACAATTTTAATTATGCAAAACAGTTTACCAAGTTTAAAATAATTTAGTTTTTATGGGAGTCAAAAATTTTAGTTTTATATTCTAAAACCATTTTTTTCAATTCACTTTAACAGATTTTTTAATATAGAATATCGTCATCTTTTAAAAACACATTTTCGCCAAATTTGGAATGAATCGTGAACTAAATTATGTTTAGCGCACGGACGAATTTATAATGCATATACTAATATTATATAATACACATAAGTTCACGTTAATTGTTCTATGAACAATAATAATGCACTTTATCCGATTTTTTCTTTATCACGCAAAATTGTACTAAATTAATATTATGTTTATATAATATTGTATTGTTTAATTTATTATCACCGAACTGTACTTGAGCTTCATATAAAATTAAATAATAAAAACAACAATAAATAACAAACATAAAGTTAGTGCGTCGTCTTACAACGGCACACATCATTGCGGACTGCCCCGATAATATGCAACTACAGATATTATTCTCAATAGTTCAAGGGCATTCGAAGTTTAGCAATAAACAAAATTCCGCCAACACTTAAAATTTTCGAACAAATAGATATCGATAAAAATCCTAAAAATTATTTTTTTACGTTTTACTATCATAAAACATCGTATAAATTATAAATATACTTCTAGGCGAACAATCTTTATGTTAATAAAAAACAAACGTAAAAATGGTGCGTATTTAGTCTGGCATAATAAAAAACACTCCTAAAAAAAAATTTTTATTTTTCATATACGAGTAGGCATATAAAAACTAGTGATGTGAACAATCGAGAGATATTACTCGAAATACTCAATTGTTAGATTTAATCGATTATTTCGATTGTTTTTGAAAACTCTCGAGTGATTCTCTCGGTATCGAAGTCAGCAGAAATATTCGAACTGGGCAAGTGATTCTTTCGAAATTAAATCGACTAAGTCTAAAACATAATATATGATATGAAGCACACCATGTATTAACTGTAAATAGTACGGAGAAGGAGAACTAACATATTACACGTTATAACTTATTTTATACAAATTACACACTATAATAGTCATTAATAAATCATTAATTTATATGTATAGTCTATAAATATAGACATTTCAAACAATATATTATTATATGGCGCATGGCTATACGCGTTTGTAATAATATAATATACGCATTGAATAACGAATTAATAAATTGATGTAGATACTATAAATAGTATACAATATTATTATATAATATATATTATCTAGATTGTAAGTATTAATTGTTTATATTTATTTTCAGATAGGTAAAATTAATTGTAATGGCTAATAGTCTAGCGACACTAACGAGTAGCAAGTATTCCTACGAAATCCAAAAAAAAAGCACAAAAATTTGAACTACCCCAAGAAGTTCAACTAGAAATCTACACAAAACGTCTCCTTAGGAAGTCCTGGCAACAAACACGTGATCCTAAATGTAAAAAACTATACGACTCACAAATCACCGCGTTATTCGCAGATGACACAATGTTCTACGCGACACATAAGAACAATAGATATGCTGCTAAACTAGTACAACGCAAAATTGATTCCTCTCATAAATGGATGTCAAAATGGAGACTCAAACTAAATCCCTCCAAATGCGTCGCAACGACCTTTGGTGCCAAACTAGTTAAACCAAATAAAATCATCATTAACAGCTTGCCAGTCGACTGGGCTCCAGCGGCAAAATACTTGGGAGTCCCACTCGATCGTAATCTAAAATTCAACGAAAACATAAAAAAAATAATCACAAAGGCCAAAAGATCAAGAGCACAACTTTACCCAGTCATCAACAACAAAAACCCAATTCCATTATTCACTAAACTCAGGATCATCTTCATATATATTCGTCCAATACTTCTATATGCGGCCACAGCCTTGGGTCCTTACGTCTCAGAAACTAACTGGAGGAAATTGGAGGCAGTACAAAATGTAGCAATACGCATTGCAGCTGGCTCCCCCTATTTTGTCAGCAACAACACACTGCTAAAATCCGCCTGAAGCTCTCTCATAAGCCTTAGGCCGTCACACTATTGGCAAATGGCAAAATCAACATCATTCGTGGAATATTCATTTCGTCAATTTCATCGCTTACTACACCACCGTCACATCTATCTCACTCAGCGAAATGGCTCCAGGAGGCAAACCAGCAGGAAAGACGATGAAAAAGTCCGGCAAGGCGCAGAAGAGTATGACCAAGTCGGACGAGAATCGTAGACCATAGAGGATAGAATCATACGGAATTTACATCTACAAAGTGCTGAAACAAGTACACCCTGATACCGGCGTTTCCTATAAGGCAATGAGTATCATGAACATTTTCGTCAATGACATTTTTGAACGCATTGGTGCCGAATCCGCATGTTTGGCCCAGTACAACAAGAAGTCGACCATTACTAGTCGAGAAATTCGGACCGCCGTCAGACTCTTGTTGCCCGGTGAATTGGCCAAGCACGCAGTCAGCAAAGGTACAAAAGCTGTTACCAAATACACTATCTCCAAATAATTATCGAAATTTAACGACCATTAAAAAGAGTCCTTTTCAGGGTCATCAAAAAGGTTTTAACTACCAAAACCATCTTTAATCTTACAAGTCACACACATAAAAATTGATCGTATAACCGTAGTTAATACGATGGCTTATGATTTATATATATTATTTTACATTGCTTGAACTGGTTATATATGAATCAAATGGGAAATTGTTGTTCATAAGTGTAGTTTTCAGCTCCAAGGATCATATCTATCACAGTTATTATTAATAAATCTTAACATACATTAACGCCAACCAACCCCGGAACCTGGACAAACCTCTTTACCGATGATACCATCGTTCATAGCAACCAGCATGAGCATGCAACATGCAATAGATAAACTCCAGGTAGATATTTGGCTCAACAACTGTAAACTAACCCTGAACACCGACAATACCTTGACAATAAAATTCAGGAGGAAAACTGTGAAGCAACGATAAGACTACTAATCTCTGATAGAAAATTCAGTGTATCCCTTATTGGGAAAGTAAGCAGTTATAAAATACTACAAAATAGACTACCACAAGGATCTGTATTATCACCAATTCTTTTCAACACATGCTACAACATTGCCTGCACGAGCTCAGGAAAATTCATATATGCGGATGATGTGGTACTTGTTGCCCAAGCCAGAACCTTCACAGAATTTGAGGAAACACTAAACGATGATCTAATAATTATACAAAAATATTTTCGAAAGTGGCATTTAAAACTAAATCCAAGCAAGTCTGTAACAAATGTTTTTCATCTAAACAACCGAGAAGCGAACAGAGAATTAAAGATACAAATTGATGGGGAAAATATTGTGTCAGAAAAGTGCCCCAAATACTTAGGTCTGAAATTTAATAGGACCCTAACATATAATCAACATCTGGAGAGAATGAAAAATAAACTAAAATCACGCAACAACGTTATGGCTAAGTTAGCTAGCACCACCTGGGGTTTCCACAACAATGTACTCCGGACTACAGCACTAGCTTTGGTTTACAGCGTAGCCGAATACTGTGCACTCGTGTGGGCTAGATGTGCAAATTGACGTACAACTAAACCATACCATGCGTATCATATCAGGTACAGTCAGGTTCACTCAGACAACATGGTAACTCACCCTTTCGAATATAGCTCCCCTCAGACTTAAGGAGACTATCGCACATTACAAATATATTACACAAGCTTAAAAGCCAACCAGTTTTGCCACTACAAATTGACATCCTCGAACATCTGCCATTACGCCTTAAGTCTAGAGCTCCCGTATGGCATGCAGAAACCCAAAGCGAATCAGTTGAGTACCTATGGACGAGACGCTGTGAACAGTCAATTACCCGTAATAGAGACCGGATCAAAGAACCTTTTAAAAAAGTCCCTGGCTGGGATAGCACAAGGGCTATATGGACAACGCTTAATTGAATAAGATCGGAACAAGGAAGATGCAATTCCCTACTTCACCAATGGGGAAGGTAGACTCTCCACATTGAGAACGTGGAGAAACGCAGACAATCAAACATATGGTTGAGTCGTGTCAAAGAAGGATTAACAAAACTACACGAGGGCGGACCAACAGCTATAAAATGGCTTGAATAACTAAATACTCGTCTGTGATTTTTATTGTTATTAGTATTGATGTTATTATAATTTATTATACCTACTATAACCTACCATACCAACATTTTATATATTTTATTACTTATTTTTAAATTAGTTGACTAGTTATCTTAATTATCATATTTGTTTATTTTGTTTTTAATTTTACTATTTTTATCTATAACATTTCTCACGTTATCTAAAGTCGAATATGTCATATGCAAATAAATAAGCAACTGTAAACTAACTCTATACACCGATAAAACCTAGACAATAAAATTCGGGAGGAGAGGCCTACACCACTAAGAATCAGCAACCAAGAAACCAGCTGGAAATCGACAATTAAATACCTTGGAGTCTAACTTGATAACGGAATACGATTCAACCGAAGTGGAGGTGTAGATTACTGAATTTCTGGTTAAATAGTGTGCTCCGGTGATGGTTCTAAGGGCGATGTTTTAAACTGCCTCGATTATTGTCAAATTTGTGTTGCTGACGAATGGTCTCCAAGCTGTTGCCGCGTACGTATTTATCGGTTTAATAAAATAAGTGGATGATAGTAAAGTTTGCATTTTTATGTTTTATAATAGAAGATAGTGTCGTTTGCGAACAGTGCCACCTTTGTTTTTTGTGTAGTAGGTAACTATGTCGTTAGTGTATGCTACATAATATAAAAGAGTAAGATCTAGAAATTTCCTAGTTAGTGGGTTCATTGAATATTGGTTATGTATCGCATTAAATTATCTCAATAACATTTATTTCTCTTAGTCACAACGTTTTAAAATTTAAAAAAAAAAAACTAGATTCTGAAGTTGTTGTATATTAAAATGAATTGGAGACACTAAGGTATTTTATTATTTTCTTAACCATTACTCATTGGGGACTACAATTAGTAGGAAAAATGTATTCATATTTTGAATTCTATATTTTACAATTTTATATATGTGGTCCGTGAACTGAAATAAATGATCAATGATACAAATACAATTAAAATGTACTTAAATATCAAAATATACATCACAATTAATATAATAATAGTCAACAGTAGATAAAAAAATATGAATGTATAATGCTTCTAAGTATCCATACATCCGTCATCGCATTACTTACCTCAAATTCTGTCCACTAAGAAACTCTCTTATGGTCATTAATCTAGTTCTCAATCAGACATACCTACTACATGGTCCCGTATCAAATTAATCAACTAGTGCCGTCCATCAATACAATGCGATAAAATATTATATCGCTAGTAATTAATTATTATTAATTAAATACCAACTACTGTTAATTGCTCACTGGTTGGATTTCCACCGTAAAAACAATAGTCATTACCTAATCAATTTTTGTAAATTGACCATGAATTCGTTTTTCATATAACAATAATAATAATAATAATAATAATTTAATGTTTCGTACAAAAGTTCAATAGTGAATAGTGATGTGTAGCTCATGAACTAGTCAACACTATAAAACGAACAAAACGGGTGGAATCAGTGTTTCAAAATAAGGCACAGTTCAATCAATATTATAAATTCAATTCACAAATCACTATTCGCCAACTGGGTTTATATAGTTTACTGATAAGTGATAAGTACCTAGAATCTAGATATATGTTGAGTAACTAAAACCGCTGATTTATTGATGCTGCCTTTTTACAGCACGAACAGAATAAGATTTCTCCATCACTTTTAAATGTCTCGTTAGGAAACTCTTATAAATAAAAATTCGCTTTTGATTTCGATTTCACAACTTCTGGCATTTTAAAATTATAAACTAGACGTCGACTAGACACGAGATTACGTTTTAAATGCATAGAAACTACGAATGCTACTGAAGGCGATTGTCGAGTACCTATTCGACAATGTAGGTACCACTTCTTTATTTTATATTTATATCGTCAGATATTAAAAAGAGGTACTGAACGTACGTAGTACGTAAATGCCATTTAGATAACGATATTATTTGGTGGTCGTCAAAAATGGCTTATCTTGTTAATTTAGACGAAACAGATAATGTTTAAAGTCGTCAAAAATTTAAAATCACTAAATTAAGTACTAAAATATGTACTTATTTACCAAATATGTAAAAATATGTAAAATGAAATTGGGCTTATTTTAATAAGAATGATCTGAATCGTGCACATTTTTATCAGATTAAAAATATCTCATTCCAATAAAAATATGTATTTGCAATAAAATACGTTCATAAGTGATAACTGATACACGACGAATATCGACTCTCTGAAACAACAAAAAAGCATTTAATAATATAATTACATTTTATTTTAAGGTCTCGTGTCTCGTCATTTGATATCATATATTTTTATTTATATTGTATAAACTATAAACCCACAATTATCAGCGGACTGTGATACTATTACGTGATAAGTCGTAGCTATGCTATTTAGGTATACAGTATACACCATTGTTAGGTTTAAAAATTGATAAGACAATATAATAATTATACATATATAATCTTTCTTATAATTGTATGATAATTGATAATATGAAATTCACATTATGAATTGCATATTTACAGCTAAGGAATTTGAAAAAGGCTGTGTCGATTGGTCGGTTCACTGACTCAAAATAATATGAATCCATAACATTTAAATCATATTTGTAGAATGGGGAACAGTGATACTCAAAAAGTGGTGGTCCTGAAAAGGACCGTTTTAAGTGCGCAAGATAAGTTTAATCGGAAAAGTTACCGAGAAAAAATTACTTTTTCTTTTGGGCGGCAATCTTTTTGATTGGAGATTTCTTTGGTTTAACTGCCTTGGGTTTGGCCGCTGCTGGTTTTATTGGTTTCACCGGAGACTTCTTTGGCTTGGCGACCGGAACTTTTGGTTTAGCAGGTACCTTCTTTGCTTTCTTAGTAGCGGGTTCGCCAGTAGCTGCTGCTTTAACCTTTTTTGGAACCGACTTCTTCTTGGGTGTACCGGCTGCTTTGACCTTCTTAGCAGCAGGAGCCTTCTTCTTAGGGGCCAATTTCTTGGGCTTAAGTTCGGCTACGGGTAATTTGAAATGTCCCGAAGCTCCTGTTCCTTTGGTCTGCAAGATAGTTCCGTTAGTAACAGCCACTTTCAAAAATTTCCTGATGAATGGGGCCAATTTAGCCGGGTCAACTTTGTAGTTGGCAGCCAAATATTTCTTAATAGCCGGCAATGAGGATCCTTTCTTCTCCTTTAATTCCTTGATAGCAGAAGTTACCATTACGGATGTTGTCGGATGGGTAGGAGCCGCTTTTTTGTCCTTCGCTGGTCCGGCGACCTTCTTCTTGGCAGGCAATTTTTTGACGGCCGGAGTGGCAGTAGCTGGTGCTGGATTGGCTACGGTGTCGGTCATGTTGATCGAAAAGTTGATACACGAAGATTTTCACCGAATTCACAAATGTTTAGGCGTATACAACAGTTGAATATACGTTGTACATAACAAGTCCATATACATATACATATGTACGTACCGACTAGTAAACTTTGAAATGCATAGTCATCCGTCCGGCTTCAGTTGTACGTTTTCTTTTCACGATTTCTCGTTAACCGAAGAATTTAGACATTTCGTTTTGCACTTTACGCAAAGCCAACTAAATATCGAATCATGAGAGAATGATTTCTAACCGTTACCCAAGACCGGTACACATTTATTCATCGTTATTTCGACCCGTCCCTTCATGTTTCCGTTGCCCTTACGTAACGGTCCGTAGAAAGTTCTTTGTCGCACGGAACTCATTGAAATCAGTCTTAATGCGTTCTTAAATTGTTTTTAAATGCATATAAGTTTACAGAACGGACGATAATCGTATTTACAGCAAACGATGCCACTTCAAAAATGGACACTAAGAGTCGGTTATAGACCGTCGTGAACGCCTGCGAGATCGCATATTATGACAGATGAACACTAAAAATCATTTTACACTCCTGACTTATCGAGTTGATTAAGCAGTTTGAACACTGGCCAACATCTTTGAAACCCGATTATAGAGAAATTACAGTGTTTCAATTAAGACGTATATTTGTAAATAATACAACTGCACATACCAATTAGGATTCAACTCAGTTGGCTGCACGTATTCTTTTTATATAAAATTCTTCGATATATCGTACTCATGTACTCATTACTAATTACTAATCATCTAGATCAGGGATCTCCAACCAACGGACCGATTTGAAAATATTATAATTATTTCCTAATTGAAATAATAATATATCAATTCATAAACAATAGATTACTTATGTTTCTTCAGGTGTTATTTTTTAAATCTATATTAAAATACTATATAAAATTATCCGAAAATAATTCTTATCCAACCTTGATTAAATTTTCCATCTCTGCAATTTTGTCTCGCGATTCCGAAGCGAATTTCAAATTGGCCTACTGTAAAAAATTTGAAGATCCCTGATCTATTCAGTCTTTTGTCCATATCAGTATACCCACGTTTCGAAAAGGAATATTGTCGAAAGGAAATCAGTAGGTAGCGGTCTCATATTAAACTAAAGAAAGCACATAAAATAAGTACCGATTGCCTAGGTATAATATGAATCGACAGACTACAAGCTTTTATTTCTAAAGTCTCTGCGATTCGCATAATTTTTTTTTTTTTCTATACGATACCAAGTCATATCGATATTTCTGTTTCGATAACTTACGGATATCAGTATTTGTTTTCAATACTATTACCAAGAAGAAGAAGTGTTCAAACCTTATTATAAGAATAAATATTTTCTTAATACGTATGAAACATATTACATTATCTGACACACTGGCATATCCAGGGATGTTAGGGGTTATAAGCCCTCCCTCTGAAATTTTTTCGACCATTTTATATATCTTCTTAGTCACACTACACATTACAAATACATTCCTTATACTGCAGTATAGTATGTCAATTGTTGGACAAAAGTGTTTTGTTTATGAATTTTAAGTATTTACTATATTATTTTATATTTTTAGTAATTTATAGTCACATAACATGACCTATACTGTTCTCTTGTATACTATCTCATATTGGCTTTACCGTAGAAATTTTAATATTTATGAACCCTTGCACAATTACCATCATGTATGGATGTACATCATATAGATGACAGAATTTGTCTATGGGTAGGAAAATCATAAATTATAATTTTCTTATCTTTCTATTTCTCCCAAATAACAACAGTACCTATGTATAGTAACCATAATACCTAGATAGTAAAATCTTTGTTAATGCCAATTCATATTTCACAATACTTTTCAGTCAGCCATTTTACGTGCAATTGAAACAGTGTTTTACTCGTATTATTTATATTTGTGTGATTTAATCTCCTTGACTACATTGTTTTTGCAAATTTTGCGACGTATACTAATTAACAATTTATAATCATGTATAAAAGGTATCACAATAATATTTTAAATTATTTTTCTTTGATATGGACCCAAAATTGTAAAAACAAAAATAATCTGACGACCATAGGGTAGATTTTAAAGAAGTTTTGAAACCCACTAATACGTCTTCATCTAGTGCGGAATTGGTAGTTTCTAATTTACGAGAAACAAATCAATCACACAATAAAAAAAATCTGATCAATTCTATTTTTAATGAAACAAATATATATTTCTCTATATTCGTTACGGGTTAGTAGTTTTACCTTGTTCTGTATGTACAGCGAAAAGTGAGCGGTGATAAAATATTCTAGACACACCACTGTACATAAATATTGTAAAAATATTCCATCTTTTTTATATTAGATCATATTCTTTTGTTGATGAGACTCCAGAGAGTATAGATGCTACCATCACTTTTGGTTTTTACGGTTCTCAATTATTTCACTAAATGCCAAAAGCTTCTGGTTCCAATGTCAGGTTATGAATTTTTAGATTCTGAACGGAGTGATGGAATATAATGTTTTTACCATGATGTGTGTTTTTTTTTTTGTCTGTCATCGTTTTTAAATAATTTTGAAAAAATCAAAAAAAACGATAAAATAAATTACGAAAAAACGGGAAATTTTACGCAAATTCATGTTTTTATAAAAAACATTTTTTTAAAATGCTCTAACTCAAAAACGAAAAACCGCAACAACATGAAATTTTCACAAAATCTTTATATTGGTGTTCTCTGTACATGTTTATATTTCAAAGTATTTTGACAAATTTTGACTTATTTATAAACAATTTAAATTTTCCATTTTTGTAAAAAATTTTTTTTTAAACACCTATAAAATTTATTTGGCTGGCCGAAAACTCTCGAAAATTTAATACAAGGTTTATAATAAGCTTAACTTATCGCCACTAGAAAATATTGTAGATCGTTTTACACAAATTTTTTTCATAAGCCCCTAAATTTCAAATTTGTATAAAATATATTAAAATCGCGATAATTTGCAAGTTATTTTATAGTTGAAAATTCATAAAAATTTTTCTGTTTATATTTAAGGTTCAAAATATTAACACTAGATTATCCATAAGCTAATATTCAAAAATATATAAAAAAATTTCTACCGGCTCTAAAGGAAAAAAATTTTAGATAAACATATTAACTCGGTTCAGAATCGTTATTCCTATACAATGATATCTATCATTGCATTCAAATTTAACAAATCCATTGTAATTATGTCCTATCCTATAAACAAGGTGCACTCCACCCCAAACTGTACAGCAAAGCTGGCCAATCCGTTATTTTTGATATTTATTATTTCTAATGCCACTGCGTTCTGTCAGGTCATAATATTAAAAACATTAAATATAAGATTTGGATATATGCTTGATTTTAAGAGTAAATTGAAATGGATGTTATATTTTAATGGTATGACGGATGAATCAAAACGATTAAAATGAAAAAAATTTATTTTAATGAGATTAACATGTAAAAATAATCATAAAGCTAATAACCAGCAAATAAACCAAGTAGGATGAGTGTGATTTCATTATAGGATCTATTATAAAGATATCAGATAGTAAGTCAGGGGTAATGGCCCTGAAAAGGGCCGTTTTATAAAGGGTTAGTTTTTACATGTAATGATATTAGGCACGTTCTCCACGGATACGACGGGCCAACTGGATGTCTTTGGGCATAATGGTAACTCGTTTGGCGTGGATGGCGCACAAATTCGTGTCTTCGAAAAGACCAACCAGATATGCTTCGCTAGCCTCCT
>JAIPRK010002636.1:0-15698 GCA_025469195.1 Chaitophorus viminalis | reverse complement strand
GATCTAGTATTCTTATTTTATTGTTTCTGCCTTTAAAACCATAGTGCTAAGTACAAATCTTGGGGACCCGAACATCTCGGCGAGGCCATTTCGGCATAGCCGTTTCGGCGTAAACCATTTTGGCGTGGATTCAATTCTTTTATGGACTTGTATTCTTTAATTTGATTTTTATTATAAACGTGCTTATGCCGGTATAATATATGATTTTAAACACGCTACATAAATGATATTTGTGTAAATTATATTATATAATTTTATAAAATACCTGTAGTGAAACTATAAAAATATAACACACATAATTTCTATAGAAATTATTTATTATAAAAGTTACACAATTTAAAATAACCACCATAGGTACAATTATTTCATTACAAGTCCCATATAAATATATAATTACAAGTATCCCATTTTGTAACCTTATGTCATATATAAAGATATGAATTATAAATTATTTAGGAGTTGTTGGTAGGTAATATTATAATGATATAATATAATTATAATTAAATGAAAAACATTGCACGTGTCAACATGTCGTCGATATCCGAATCACTACTCTCAATAGAAATTGGGCGATAAGGCATCGACCGACAATAATAATAATAAAGATAATAATGATAATAATAATTATCTCTTTATATATCTAACTTAATATAAATACAATTAAAATAAACTAATGACCACTAATATTATGGGCTATCCCCCTCAAAAAACTAATAATGTCACGATCGTTATAATTATTTACAAGTTTTTTTTATTCTTTTATCTACATCGATATACTTTTTTTCCGTGGGGGACTTTTTCCAGCTTCTAATTGATTGTAAAATGTATCACGTCCAGATTGTACTTTTCTCAAACAAGAAATGAATGTCCATAAGGTTGGATGCTGCACACCCATTTGTAAATTAAGTCTTCTGTTGGCGGCCTCGGCATAGTTGTTAGTTCTGTCTTCATCATTAAGTACACGCTCATAAACGTTCCAAAGCTCAGGAGGAAAACGTGCGGATCGACGCCTGTTTCTTATTATCCTTCCTATGTAATATTCTTCAAACCAATCTAAAAGAGGCAGAACTTCGTCGGGTATTTCGGTGGTTAGTAAATCGATTGCATTGCTAAGATCTTCTATTTTTATAAACGCTAACGCTAAAACCATTTTTACTGCAATTGAAAAATCTGCATAATTTTTATATCTAGAAATCAAATCTAATTCGCACATTTGAGCTCTAAAATTTTTAGATAAATGAAAAAGACAGCCGTAAATTTTAACATCGGGAAATTTATTTTTAAAAGCATTAATGGCAGCCTGTTCAAAATCGCATGCTATCGATACAGGTTTTAAATCGGGTTTCATATCTTTAATTATCTGAAATAAGCGTTCATATGTTTGGCTTCTTTTATCTGGTAGAAGTACGTATAATAATGGGTATACGCCGTCAAAATATTTTGCTAGAAAAATATATACTTGGGAAAAAAGTGGTGGAGCAATTTTAAAAGTACCATCAGCGTACCACATATCGGATTGATGCAAAACGTTTAAACTACGAGAACGGCCAAAAATTAAAATTCTATCTGGACTTAGTCCGCTATCATGTAACAAAAATTGTTCAGTGGTACCTTCTGAAGGGGAGTACAACTGAAAACTTTCCGGTATTACAAGTGTTGTTAGATCTTTTGGTGCGTCTGGTACGACTTGCATTTTACACCTTGTCCTCCTTATTTGTTTTTTAAGAGCTCTATCTGATGTTAATGCTCCCTAATTAAATAAAAAATATATTTTGAATGTTTGATAAAATTTATTTAAATAAAATAAAATTTTTATATATATATATATATATACCTTTGCTGCCTGTGAAATACTACTTGTACATTCATTAATGATGCTTGACGTTGGTTTCAATGTATTTTTTGCTCGATTTTTAATTTCGGTAATTGCAATATTTGATTCTATTAACGCTGTTTCTGAGTCGTGAGTATGGATATTAATAGTTTTTATGATCTGTACAATTTTTAAAATTAAGCATATTAATACTATATAAATATCAAAATATAAATAAATAAGTACTTACGACAGAAGTTTCAACGGATGTGTGAATTCTTGATTTACACATTATTTATTTCGACATCTCCAAAATTTCTTGGTTTTATCGTGGTTATATGCATCAAAAACATACATATAACCATCGTGAAAAAAAATTCACGTTCCCTTTTAGTTTTTATTTGGTTCATTTCGCGCGGAGTACTTATTGATGACTTTCAATCAAAGAGATCAGTGCAACCAGATTAGTCCTCTTTTAAAAACTTACCATAAGCAGAAACCGAATTGTTGCACCAAACGCATAAAAAAGATATTAAATATATCAGACAGTAAAAATTATCTTATCTCTATAATGCTTTTAAAATCTTGTTGCAAAATGGGTAAAACTAGTTTAAAATAATTTATATAGCGTGTTTAGAATCATATACTGTACCGGCATACAGCACGTTTATAATAAAAATCAAATTAAAGAATATAAGAATTGAATGCACGCCGAAATGGGTCTACGCCGAAATGGGTCTACGCCGAAAAGGGTTTACGCCGAAATGGTTTACGCAGAAATGGCTACGCTGAAATGTCCTAGACCGCAAATCTTGCCACTCATCCCTGTCTTCTGATGCTTCTCTCCATTTTATTTTTGGTTATATTTTTTTAACATACTTTTTTATATAATATCCCAAACAATTGAGTATTACCGATATTAAGGTTACTATATTTTACATTTGACTATTTGAGTATTGCAATGTTATATATGTAGTATAGTATATTAAATTTTAATACCTACACGTTTTGTTTTTAAATATACATAATGTATCACACCGACCTTCGTTCAGAACCGTTCGGAATATTTTATCGTTATAAAACAAATATGATTTACTTAGGACTTATCCAGATTTGGAACCAGAACTTGCTGGCTAATTTCGTCTTGACATGTGATATTTATTTAAAACGAAATTGTTATTTATTTGAAAAGCAAATAGCAATAGTAATTTAAATATAATTTTGTGCATACCTAGTGCCATTTAATGTAATTATTACACCATGACAGAATATAATATGAGCTTAGTTAGTGACGAAAACAATCAGTGGTAAAGGGAAAAAAGAAAAGCGTGATAAGCGTGGGTGCAAACGCGGTCAATTATGGTAAGCTGGACATCCGTCATATTTCCGTTATCGCCTTCTATTCTCCTGAGGTTAAAATAACGTTATCGAAACACGGGCTCGTCAAGGACACGCGTGTACTAAGTACTTTAAAACATTAATAATTTATAAATTTCTCATTATTTTACCATCTTTGCCTGTTAATCTAAATGAAGTAACGTCTTACTTAATTCAATCAATATACGCTAAATAAATATACAATTAGTCTTACTAGACTGGATGCAAAACTCTCGCATGCAGGAATTCCGTGTTCGCAGTATCCTCACAAGTCGTGGCCGCACTTCAAGGATAGCCGCTACAAAGGCTATTTCAAAACGACCGGTTAACTTTAATATTATTGCGAAGTATACGAATCACCACCGGAATTTAGAGTATAACGCTCAAGAGACTTTCTGAGCATTATTTCTGTACTGCAATGTACGTGTATCGACGATAGATGACGACTGAACCTGGCCAAGTCAAGTATATAAAAATGTCGGCATCGTATCAAAGGACCCTTCCCTGTAGAAATATTCATTTTTCTTCCGTGTTTGGATGTGGGGGTCAGGTATTTTGTTTTAACTATTGGTATACGACCCCTCTTAGAATCTTTTTGTTCGCTATTGTTGGTGGTTCGTTTTATGTTATTTTATTGTTGTAAGGGTAGGATGCGGTGATAGTTATGTGGCAGTTGTATAATAATAATTTTTATATGACGTAGTTACGCGTTTGACCCTAAAATATTTACTACTCCGTTTATTGTTGTTACTTGTTATATAAACGTGTTATTTCGATCGTGCTCTACGTGTCAGCGCGGGTGGTAGCTAAAGACCAAGGTAGGTTCTATAACATGTTTTACCATTATAGATGAAATTTTTTTCAAATGGTAGCGTTGGTGGCTTTTTTTATAAAGATATATCGTACATAATATTTAGAAAGTATTTTGTTACAGTTGTTGAACCTGCACGAATATTGGATGAGCCGTTTTATTCACTGCAGTATATGCTGTTACGAAAATTATTATGCACATTATTTAAATAGTAAACTATTATTTGTTTCTTTGATTGATGTAATATGTTATATAAATAAATTAACATAACACTAGTGATTTATATTTTAGATTCTGAACGGAGTGATGTTGATTTTACAATGCTGTGTGTTTTTTTTTTATTTATTTTTTTTTTTGTGTCTGACGACACCTTTTTTGGCAGTAAAAATGCTTTGAATTTTTCAAACAGTAACGTTTCTGATAGGAAAGTGAATGTAGATGGTACTTGGGCAAGTCAAAAATCCAACTTTTTCAATACTTTTTAATATTTTTACTTTATTTTATTACCTAATTAAGTAATTATATTAAACTTAAGATCATGATATAAACCTCATATAATAAAAAGCCGAGAAAAGTTGAAAAAGTTGCAAGTATGTAAACTTCAGAGTCTTTTCAACATTGTCAGTATCCGTTATATATAGCTCTAGTTTGCACCATTAGTATTTTAAACACTCTCATCTTATCCACCGTCACATAATTTTTAAAAATATTTTATATTAATAATAATATTATTTTATTTATTTCATCAAATAATAATTACAGGGAAATAACTAACAAAATGTTTAATATGATGAATTATCTCCTTTAAAACTAATGCTGTGCGTGAGGAGAGAATATGTTCCAGTATTTATTTATGTATTCAAAATACAATATATATATATATATATATATATATATATATATAGAAGATTCTATAACATTTTAAATTATTTACTACAAGAAATGAAAAAAATAAAAAAAATTAAAAAAATACAAAAAAATATTTAAATGGTTTTCGTTTCTTTTCCAATCCACATATTATGAATTAAAATCACAAGTATCCTCAAGAACACTACAAATCCGGATTAGAAAAATTATTTTTCTTATATCTAAGAGATCTAAGAAACTTACCTAACCGTACCTTCTTTCAAGGACATTGTATTATACTGCATGAAATATTTTTTGAATGTTACAATTTTGTCTCGAATAGACCACTTATATCTTAATTTATTAAAATACAAATAGAATTACGTATAGTTATGTAAGTAATATTTTTTGTTTTGTAGAATGAATAATGACTGTCGACATCTCGACGACCAACAATTATATTATTTTACATGCCAAACGTGCGAGAAATTACCAACTCCATATTTTGGCCATTTTAAATATGTTTCAAACTCCGAATAAAAGGAATAACGAATTCGAAACTCGTACAGTACAACTGGCGCATGTAGATGTGGTAATAACATATTATTATAGTATGTACGAATTAGGTTGCGAATTCACTTAAGCAGTTTATAGAAGTCTCCGTATGTTTTTCATGCAAATAAATAATATGTGCGTGTATGTGTATAATATGGTAGGTATATATGCTCTGTTTTTTCATAATGCTCTCACTTTATCATTTGAACATATTGTTTTTTTTTTTTCACTGATAATAGTAAAATATTCGTAACATGCGACACACTTGTTTAACATAACGTTATTATTATACTCAATGTCAATTTTATGATTCCCGGAATGCTACATAATTGCAATATTATTATTGTTACTTTTTTTTGCCTATAATATATACACACACACACATATATATAATAATATATGTAAAAAGAAAATTAGTTTAGCAAAAATATAACTTACTCTTCGTTGTACTGTAGGTTTTTTCAAGTATCTGAAACATTTTCACAGTTATTAAGTCATCCAATAACATGCGCCAAATTTTCTCTAGGCAGTGGCGTATTTTCAATTCTTTTTTTTGGGGGGGAGGCCCAATAATTTCTTTATAACATAGGTAGTTTTAATAGATTATAAGAATAGAAAATGGCTGTTTTATTATATATTAATAAATATTTTAAATTTTATGGTCTAGTTATAACACAAGTATATTTTATTATTTTAAAGTACGAAATCTAGTCGTCTTTTTTTTACCAAGTTCAATCAAAATTTTTTTTGGAAATTAGGATCAAAAATTCTAAGACAGAATCTTTTCTATAAATGGACATCATAGCCAATCAATTGTTATAATACCAGTAATTATTGCGGAACCAAATTCGGACTTGCCGATTACCTATTGCATTTATAACATTTAACATCCACTTCTGAGAACCCATCAAAGCGATAATCTTTATTACCTACCTTTGAAAATATTAGTAATATTAATACAATTGATAATGATAAACGTGTAAGTAGATATTATACAGCCCATATTATGACTATTAAAGTTATTTTTCATATTATTTTCGTCTACAGAAAATTCATACTAACATAGAAATTATAAGTATATTAAAAACCTCATGCAATAATTTGCATTATTCTTTGGACATAAATTAACTTAATTTAGACAGTTTTGAATAAAATTAACTTAACGTTTTACTTTAGTTTTAACTTTTAACTCGTTAATGACCAGCCTTGGCGTTAATACATACAATTAATTAAAGCTTAATAACAATTTTAAATTGTAGAAATATGACATTATAGCTTGCTACACACGGAGCGATTTATCCGCGCGCGGTCGCGGTTTAAATCTGCAGCGGTTTGAAACCACTCACTCGGCTTGCTTACATACGTAAGCGGTTTTACAGCGGTTTTAATTAATTTAGACTTTTTTTTGGTGCCAATTTTAAATACCTATTAAAAATACTTTAAAATAATTTTGAATACCTATTTGAATATCTATTAAATATTCAAGTATTTCGTATAAGTCAAATTTTTTTTATCAAAAATAATAAAAAAAAATGTAAAAAATCGGATATTTTAAATGCCTATAAGTAGCTTAAAATCATTATAAAAATTTGAAAAATACATGACATAAAGGAAATACCAATCTTCACAGCTGGTAAAAATTTCAAGTTTCTGCGACTTATACTTTTTGAATTATAATATATATTTAAAATCATTTGAGAATAAATCACTATTTTATCCTTTAAGTCCGGTAGAAATTTTTTTAGATTTTTGAAGAGTAGCTTATGGATAACCTAGTATTAAAATTTGGAACCTTAAGTATAAACAGAATAAATTTTATGAATTTTTATCTACAATATAACTTGCAAATTAGCATGGTTTTGACACATTTTATACAAATTTGAACTTTAGGGGCTTCTAAAATAAATTTGTGTTAAACGATTTTCAATTTTTTTTAGCTTTATGACATCAAAAGCAAAAAAGAACCGGATGGGCCTCGCTCTGCTGTACAGTTAGGAGTGGAGTGCATCTCGTTCCTAGGATAGGTTATTACAATGGATTTGTTAAATTTTAATGCAATGATAGGTACCTATACCAAATAATAAATACCTATGTACCAATGTTGATACCTATACGAATAACGATTCTGAACGGAGATGATATGTTGGTCTAAAATGTGTATATTATAATATAGTATTTTATAATTAAATTGAAATATAATGCAATAGTATGCAATTTCGTAAAATTTTAAATTTCAACGGTCATAAAATTTTTTCTTAAAGTCCAGTAGAAATTGTTTTATAGCTTTTTGAAGAGTAACTTATGGATAGTCCAGTGTTAAAATTTTAATCCTTAAGTATAAACTGAAAATTTTTTATGAATTTTCAACTACAAAATTTTAACATATTTCATATATATATTCCGATATTTTTTAGTTACGATAAGTATAACTGATGATAAACCTTGTATTAAATTTTCAAAAGTTTTCGGACAGCCAAATAAATTTTATAGATATTTCAAAAAAAAAACTTACAAAAATCGAAAATTTAAATTGTCTATAAATAAGTCAAAATACTTTGAAAACTTATCCATGTATAGAAAAAGCCAATATAAAGACTTGGAGAAAATTTCAAGTGTTGGCGGTTTTTCGTTTTTGAGAGCATTTTAAAAAAATGTATTATGTCAAAACGTGGTTTTGCGTAAAATTTCCTGTTTTTTCGAAATTTTTTTATTGTTTTTTTACTACGCTTTTAAAAAGTTGGATTTTTGACTAAAAGTTGCTGTTTAAGAAAATAGAAGCATTTCTACTGCCCCAAAACGTGATGTCCGACACAAAAATAAAAAGATAAAAAAATAAAAACACACATCATTGTAAAACCAATACATTCCATCTCTCCGTTCAGAATCTAAAACGAAATTACCGAAAAGGCGTTATTGGGTACATCCAATTAATTTAAAAAGGCCGTAAAAAAAGACAATTTAATGTCAACTTCATTAAAATAATCAGTTCAATCGTATCATGTCCGCGGTCTGCCGTGGACAAATCGCTCCTTGTGCATATGTCCATTGGAAATACACAGTTTAATTTCAGCAAGCGGTAGCGGTCGACCGCCCTTTGTGAATATATCCAATTGATTATTGGTGGCGGTTATCCGCCGTGGATTAAAACCGCGACCGCGCGCGGTTACACCGCTCCGTATATAACCAGCTTATGACAAAAATTGTTCATATGATCATTGATCATATCACTCGCTAATCTTTGATTGATAATAAATAGTAGGTAAACATTTTTCTAAATGAACACTTGTTCGCCAGTTGATGCCGTAAATTAATAGATAGATAGATAAATTAAAAGCCACTTAAAAATAATTTATAGGAGAATCACGTGCGTCGTCAATTACTTGCGATAAGAATATTTGGACGGTTTCTAGAATTGCTGATTTATCTGATATGGGTATCTTATAAAGTGTAAATACATTATAATACATTATAATAATACAAATTAATACATTATACATGCAACACAATGTGTTGTTACGCACTGTGGCGGGTTTTTGAGCGTATGACCGCTTCCGTTAGTTAATTTTAAACTGTATTTCATATAAATATTTTGTTCGCGGAAAAAATCATGTCAGCGCGTGCCTACATAAATCAGTATCTGCCAATATATTAGAATTTTTAGTTTTCCTTTTTTTTTTTTTGAAAGGTTCTGGTGGGGTTACCTCTGGACCTCTGGACCCCCCCCCTCCGTAAATACGCCACTGTCCCTAAGAAACTACAATGCACGAACACGTACTCGTCTGCGTACAGCGTACACATTTTTTCCATGAGGCTCGCGATGATATACAAATATACAATTCCCACTCGTCGTAACCATATTATCATGAAAATAGTTTTCAAATATTTTGAGTTTGTCGAATTTTACTAGCTTAAAAAATTTGCACTCGACGACTAAGATCCGATCCCTGTTCTAGGTGAAAACGTATAGAACACGTTGAATATTTCGGTCGTTTCGCTGACTGTTTTCTTAGTTTCTTACACAGTTACTTCGCGGTGACTTATTCCGTGGTGAAATATTGATTACTAGTGCTATAGTACAGTGCTCAGTTACAGTGCTCAGATGAGGTGATTTGACATTATTTTGGTTGGTGGCTTAATAATAGGCATCCACTCGTATCATTCAGTTTAAAATAACATTCCGATATAGCTATTTTCTTCATTCCATAGTTACAACTTATAACTTATAATAATACATTGCATATTCTATTTATCTATATTATCAGCTATTTGTTTTTACATTTAGTGCGAGTGTCCATTTACACCCATCCTTAAGTTTTTGCGGTTTAGCCATAAAATATTAAGCCACCCCTGAATCCGCATTCATATATATATATATTATATCGTGTATTTTTTAGTGCATATTTTCTGGACCAAATAGTTTTCCGACTGTTGACATTGAAGGTGCACGTATATTATATTATACTTTTGGTCAACGTAGTCGTTTCGATTAAATTTCACGATTCACTATTATTGTATAGTATATCATATTCGTTTTGAGAAAATAACATGTAACACAATTTATATACTAAACGTTCCATTGAATTATATTTTTCACACAGTCTTACGTTATTTCGAATTATATTCCTCACTTTTAAGGAGCTATTAAGTTATTATTATAAATATTTATATATATAAACCCATCCTCTAATAATTTGTCGGAACATAAAACTGCGGAATGTGAAATTTCGGACCGTAATATCGCAGAATATTGGTCCAGATAATTATAATTTATATTCTGTCACTACCTATACACGATATTATGGTTCGGAATTTTACATTTCGCCGAATTATTTTCCGTACTATATGAACCGATTTAGGAATCCGTTTTGGAGAATTGTAATTTTTTTTTTTTGCGTTAGGTGTATGTGCGTATAGCAATAAATTTGAAATCTTGATAGTGTATGATCGTGAGGAAGTATATAGTTTTGCGATGCACTAATAATATCTGTCGCGAAAACACGTGAAAGTGCGCACACAAGTTATACAGGACTTAAATTAATTGAATACATTAATGACGTTGAGTTTGTCGGTTTTCAGAAAAAATGTTGAACACTGTAGAAAAAATGACAAGATATATTGTTGTCGATGCAGTTTACATAATAATGTTTTTTTTTTTTTCATCACAGACGGTTTCACGCGTATACAAATCCCGATGCGTCTTTTTGCTATGTTATAGAAAACAAATCAAAAAAAAATAACCAAATATATTTCTCATAATAAATCGGTACCAAGTATACATAAAATGTACCTGGTCCGTGGTCGAGGTATAACCTCACCGGCGGAAGGACCTGCACGACCTTTTCGCATCCGTGGTTCTTTTTCACTGTAGTAAACCAAATATAATAGGCACGCAACTGTATAAGAATATTACTGCCCCACGACAATGCGTATTGTAAATAATTTGTTGGCCTATTGAAGACGTCGACGGCATAAGGCGTGTGATGCATGCTCGTCATTGTGTATACACAGCAGTATGTTCGGTCGATGGGAGCATTAAAAGTGTAAAACACACGCACTCATCGCAATTTGCCGACCCGTATAAGATAGTGCACATGTATATATATATATATATTTAATTATTATTATTATATCGCGCATTCGCGTGGCTTATACGTAACGATAAGAATATGAATATTTTTAACGATACAATTAGCCGAATATTGTGTTCGGTATATTTGATTATTGTTGAACTTTCCGGGCGGCACGGCGGTGAGCGTATAAACAATTTAAATATATATATATATATATATATATATTATATGCGTTATGCATGCGCTATACTTGATGCATTACACGCATGTAAGAGAAAAGAAGACAACACGCAGACAAACTGGCCGCGGAATTGGAGAGGTTGCGATGCGATAAGTAACATGATGCGGCAGCATTAATCATAGCCAGCACAATATTATAAATGCACACTCGACCGACGTTTACGTGATACATTATAATATATTATCAGTGTTGGGTTAGTTACTTTTAAAAAGTAATGAATTTCCTTTATTTGCTACTTAGAGACACAAGTAATGAAGTTACTTACTCGTTACTTAAATGAAATTGTAATGTAATTACTTTACTTTTCAAATATAAAAGTAACTATGTTACTTTTTCGTTACAATTTTTTTTTTTGTTGTTAAGCAATTGTCATTCAATAAGCAAAGGAACTAAAAATATACTACCTACAAAAAATACAGTGTGATTCCTTTTAAAGGTAACACTAAATAATTCGGTCCAGTGACATCGAATTAATATGTGGTTTTCGGGAGGGGATAGGGAATACATAAATACACATTTCTTGATGATTTTTACATTTTTAGATTTTTCCGTGTGCGCATGCGCAATACAACTTTTATTTTTTTTAAATGGCAACAGGTGTTTTTAATATCAAATTTGGATAGACCAAATTTTTTTAAGTCAATTTAGTTATTTTTACCATAGCTCTAAAATCAAAATTGACCAAATGGCAACCAGTCAAAGTTTCGATTAAAATTATTGAACTTTTTAACAATCATACTAGAATTTTATAATATCTAATTATAAGTGGAACTTTTAGGAAAGATTAAAATCAAATCACGGTTCGGACGTATCCAAATACCAAAATTTGCAACTTTATTATTAATTAAGGATAATGTAATTTTACCTGTTTCCAAAAATCGAGACATTAATCTGTTTATAACATTGTACGATGGTTTTTTACGATCAGGATACTCAATTCCATAACTATAAGCAGCTTGTCTATGACTTTCGTTGTTTCGGAAGTAACATTTCACCATGTCGATGTACTCGTGTACTGAGACTGTATGAGTCATTTTAAATATTAAACAAAATAAGTAAGAAATAAAAAGTTATAGCCAAAGACGCAGTACGTACTGTACGTATGACACTAATAGCAGTAATAGCTATAAAGAAAGAACACAAGATAATAATTTTAATTATAATTTACAAAATTGCGATATGCGTAGGTATTATTATTATAAATCGCATTAATTATAACTCTAAGATTATGTCCAATTTCGTAACTTTAGGTTCACTTCATGATAACTAAAATACTTAAAAATAGGTAACCAGTTTCACTATTTAGCAAACGATAAGACATGGCTATTTTTATTTCTATTCAAATCAAAACTTGAATTAGGTACCATGTAAAAGTATTGTCATGCTGAAATAGATATTTTATTATTGAAATGTGAAACAATTGATTTTTATGTTACAATTATTCAAAAACATAATTTGCTCTAATGTGCAGGTCAATTTTTATTCAATTTTAATATTTATTTTTTTGAACTGTTTTAAAAAATATGTTCAATAATATAGCTATCTTAAAAATTTAAAATTCTTAGGGCCATTCTTATAATGTTTGGTTAAGTGTCGGTTAAGACTAACCGGTAGAATTCTGTCGGTTAACACATGATAAATTCTTCCGGTTAGCGTTATCAGGCACTAACCGAACATTGTAAGATCGGCCGTTAAATGCATAAAAAAACTTTTTTGACAATTTTTGAATTTAAAAAAAAAAAAAATTGTACCATTAAATCAGAATTTCCATACTTAGTGTTATAAAAAAATAGCGTTTAAATATATTGATTTTCCATGGAGATATTAAGGGTGATATGGGACTTTTGGACATGCTGTATATACCATTTAGCGGTATATTGTATTGATTACATCGAAAAAAAAAAAACCGATGGCGTCTTGAAGAAAATATGCACTATGGGTAAGCGTTTAATAATCATTATTTTCTTTTCGTTTCTTCTTAGCCGCTGCGATATTTTCACATCATGCGAGGACGATGTCCCGCCGCCTTCACTCGCACGCATTTCGCTGTACCTGTGCTGGCTAGTATATTCATTATAAAATAGTATACCGATGTGTTATTATAATATACACACGCATACGCATTACACGTATCTGCGGTGTGTATATATGTATACATACACGTAGACTGCATAATAATTATTATTTTACCCGAGACAGAGTGCAATACGCGCGGGGTTCGTAAATCGTGGCCGACAGAGTGCAAACCAATGGGGATCCGAATTTATAAGAATGCCGTCGTTTTAAATAGGTTCCGATTAAAATCATATTTTACGTGGTTTACGTTTTTATTATGCACACATACATTATTAAAATACACACACACATATGTGTAGGTTACTTTACTTTATTATATTATATACGCGATAACATACACGTCGTCGTCGTGTACGGCGATAATATAATAAAAACGCGTTTAGTCCACGCCGCTGCTGCATCGTTCGGATAATAATGTAATATTATTATACGACTGCTGTTGTATTATTGTTGTAGTATATATAATATATTATATATATGCGAATAGATTTTTAATAATAATAATAATAATAATAATAATAATAATAATAATAATAATAATAATAATAATAATAATAGTAATAAAAATATTAGTATAATATTACAGTATAATACTAGGAATAATAAACTGCAACAGTACGATAAATATAGACATACCGCCTGTGACGCAATATTATTATTGCTTATCGTTATTATATTATAATATTAAGTTGTAATTTTTTTATGTGACATCGTTGGTTCATCGACATTCGTGCGATTTTCTTTGGAATTAAAAAATAAAAAATCACCGTCTTAGACGCGCGGAATGCGGTCCTTTTTCGCACCTACAGCGTCGTTGCAGCTACAATCGTAGCACGTCGCATCGGACGTAATGATAACTTATGCATACGTTTACGCATGTGCAGGTCAATATGGCCATGGTGAAAAATCAGTCTCTAGGAAAATGTTCAGATAGTGTAAATAATTAATAATCGCTATAGTAATATTGATACCAAAGTATTAGTGCAATATATAACAGCAGGCAGCTCCATCTTATAAAAATGTTCTGGGTGAGCAAAACAGAATTCGTTATCTCATTGGCATGAAATTACTCATTTCATAAAATTCTTGAAAACAATAATCCGATTTTTCTGATTTATTGATCAAAGTTTGAATATTTCTTTCCTTCCACGAATAATTCAATATATGGAAATTTCAAATGTATTAATTATTTGATTTTAATGAAAATTATTCAGAAATTATCAAACCTGTAGGGGATTATTTGTGAGAGGTACATTCGTGGGCGTCGTCAGGGGGAAGGGTTAACGGAGCACTTTCCCCCTAGAAAAATGTTTGGGGACGTCCATGGGTGCATTGTATATTGTACCTATACACAGACAACAACGGAATAGCGTAAAACGACATAATATTAATTTTTTCGGTCCGAATATGGTTTGATTATTATTATATCACCTTAGTTCTATGTTTTTTAAAATCCAATACTCGTTACATCTCGTCGTGTTTCGAGCGAATTTCTATCTAATAGTTTATGAATAGTTTTGTGTGTATAAATTAGAAATAGCAATTAAGAATAATAATAATATATTAACAAGACGCGGTTGTGCGGACACGCACTTAATACAAAAGTAAATACAAAAATGTCGCGTAGAGCATACAGAAACAATAGGTGGCGTAAAAAGGTCGGACGGAGATCATATAGACGTGTAGACGGTTAAAAGCGGACAAGCGCCGCCGTCGCTCGCGGCTGTCGTCATACCGGCCGTCACGAGCTTCAGGGCTCATCGCCGACTCCGAAAACTGGTTCGATCAATCGTTCGGGTGTCCTGATTGATTATCGAACGAGTAGTGATACCAAGGCAAAGGGGTGTAGCGGGTGAGATCGCGGTATTCGCGTGTCACGACCGTGTCATGTTATATTATTTTATAATATCTTACATTATTTCTAATTACTCGTATATCATGTATACATATATATAGAAAACGAGCGATCGCCAGTTACCATTTACTTAGTATTTTTTATTTTTATTTTTTTAAAAAGAGATTTTATTAATACCATGTAGTATATTACTATATATTAGTACTTTTATCTTGTTCATTTCACAGATTGTAGCCGTTTAGATCTAAAATAACGATCTGTGAATTCGATAATAGAAAAATACAATACATTGCACTTAAACTATAATATACCTATACAATTGATGATTGTGCGTGTGACCTTGTACATGTTATATATATATAAACAATTGTCGAGTATGGTGCACGTGCATAATGTATATTATAGTCGCGGAATTGAATATATAATAAGTAGTATGAAAACGCCGGTTCTAAACCCACCTCCGCCTCATTCGCCTCATTCGCCTCCCCTCCTCCTCTACCACCGCGTGTCACCACAGCAAAACAATGCTGATTCAGTACCCCGCTATCCACCAC